>CM034299.1:14353624-14477806 GCA_019925795.1 Dendrobium chrysotoxum | reverse complement strand
TAGTGTGTGATCTTTGAATGGTAAAGTGATGCTTGATTTGTTTTGGAGAATGAAAAGTGTTTTGTTTTGAAAGGTGATGTGTGTGAAGATAAAAAATTGAGGTTTGTAGGTTCGGAAAAGGAGAAATGTGTGTATGGAAGGTGGCATGTGTAAGTGTGAAAAGTAAATTGCTTTGATGTGTGTATATTTTGAGAGTTGATTTATGTGATCTTTGAAAAGTGAAAGTGTTGGCTTTGAAAAGAGAAAGTGTTTTGAAAAAGTATTTGTGTGGGAAAATGAAATGTTTTGAAAATTGCTTGTGATTAAAGAGAGGTGTATCTCTTTGAAAGGTAAAAATGAGTGATTTCAAAAATGAGATATGTGTAAATGTGGAAAGTAACGTGAGAAAACTTTGAATGGTGGAAAGTGTGATTTTGGAAGAGTGAAGTGTGTATGTGAGTTATTTTGGAAAGTAAAGTGTGTTATATTGAAAGCTAAAGAGTGATTTTGAAAGGTAAGGTGGAAAGTTTTGGAAAAGTGAAATGCGTATGTGAAAAAGTAAAGTGTATAATCTTGCGGGAAGTGTGCGTGTCTTGAAAAGTGCTCTTTGTGTGAAGATTAAGAAGTGGAGAGTGTGGATTGTGAAATGTAAATTGTGTGTATGGTTCAAAAATCGAATTTTGTGAATTTGGAAAGTGAAAAGTGTATGTTTTCTTTGAATGGTAAAGTGTATGGATTTTTGGAAAAGTGAAATGTGGGGTTTTTGAAAAGCAAGCATTTTGATGAGAGTGTGTTTTGAAAAGTAAAGTATGTGATTTTTAGAAAAGTGGTGGTGTGTATGTTTTAAAGGGTGAAGTTTATTAATGTTGGAAATCAATTTGTTTGAGTGATTGTTTTGAAGGTGGAAGTTTTAAAGAAAAGCAAAATCTCTCTTTCTCTCTCTACCTCTCTCTCTCTCTCTCTCCTTCTTCTTTCACTTTCTTGTGCCTTGGGGTGAATGTTAGAAAAATACAAAGTATGCTTTCAAAAGTGAAAAGTTCATAAGGAAAACAACCGAGCCGGTGTGCTAGCCTGAAAAAAGGAATGGTACCGGTAAAGTGAACAAAAGGACAAGGGACAATGGCGTCAGTCACCTCTATCCAACCGGTTATAGGTGCTACAGGCGGAATCCACCGGATCATAGCCCTCAGTGTTGTAAGTTTTCTTAAAACTTAAAAAGCCCCTAGGAGGCCCTTAGTGTGGTTTGTGTGAACCCCTCCCCTTTGGGTCCCTATATTAACTTCAATTTTATTAAGATTATTTATATTTTTATTTTAGATCCTTAAAATCCCTTCACACGTACGCAACGTCCTAAGGCTTAGTTATAACAAATTTTTTTATCCCATACAACATTAGCAATACTTAAGGATAAAAAATAAGGTCTGAGTCTTAGAAAACTTTGACTTAGGATGGCATGCACACTTTAGAATAGAACAACACAGAACATAGAAAAACTCAAGTGACATTACCCCTACGGGTTAGTGTATATTATTAATTTAACCTTAATTAAAGCTAATCAAAATAAACAATCAATTAATAAAAATTTTAAATATAATAATGATAATTCAGATAAAAATACACAAAAATTGTATAACCCTTAATAATCAAATCGTAATTAATATACAGAACCACTAATTGATTAAATTTGAAGCTAAATTTAAAATTGAATATAATTAATATTTTAATTATCTCATAATCAACTAATAACTAAATGAAATCCATTGAAAATAAAACTAAAACCCATAATATAAAATATACATAAAACAAGAACAAATTTAAGTAATAAACATATTCTAAAGTAAAAGACCCTTAAGAATTGAACTTTATTCGTTAAAGTCTCCCCATAATCATTTATAAACATAACGTGAAATATCAATAAAGAGAAATCGAATGAAATAAATAGTAACCTAAAAATTTGATAAATTATTAAAAATTAAATAAATTCTTTAAAAATTCAATAAAACATTAACACTTTGATAAATCAATTAAAATTTTAATAAGTCATTTAAAATTAATAAATCATCAAAACTTTAAACAAATTGTTAAAAACTCAATAAATTATTAAATTAAAAAATAAAAAGACTAAAAATAGTTAATCAAAACACCATAAATAATTAATATTATTAATCAACTTTAACAGTTAAATTCAACTTGAAAATGAACTTCCAAAATATGAAAGTTACTAAAAACTTAAACTCAAACATCAAAAAATCCCTTGACCTTTTAACAAATTAAATCTAATCAATTAGAAAACTTCAACTAACAATAAACTTAGGATATATCCAAACCACACAACCTACTACACTCACTTAGATTTGTTTGTTAGGACAATTGACTTTAGTTATTAGGTTAGGCCAGTGTTTACTTTCTTACTATTGTGCGATGGATTTTTTTATAGTTTTCACTGCATGCTGATTGTAATGGTTGATGTGATTGTTTATTTATTTATTCCTATAATCTGAGAATTGATGTGATGGACGATAGATTACCCATATGTTAGGAACGATCTGGATGCTCACAGAACTTTTTACCAGTGGTCATGCTCGTGCAGGGCTAAATCAAAGGGGAAAATTAAAATTTTAAATGACAAAAGTTTCTACAGGTGCAAAATAGTAATCCCCTTAAAACTAAAAGAGCATGGCCAAGTGTGGCTGACAAATTTAATTTAAATGCAAATATATAACTGCTTGGGATGAATTTATTATAAACTGCTTAGGATAACCTTACAGGTGGTATAGATTTTCTTTTTATCTGGGATGTAATATAAATGTGTTTAAAAAAAAAGGGTTGTAATATGAAAGTGATTCAAAATTGGGATATCACATCCAATTTGGAATCCAAAGAGAAGAGAATATCACTTAGGAGAATATTTTATTCTATTTGGTAAGCCGAGTTAGGATGTTTCTAATATCCAAAGGGAAAAGAAAATACCTCTTTGGGGATGAGTTTCTTTTCATTTGGATATCCAGACCTAGCGAACGCAAGGAGCTCGTAGAAGGAAAGAAGACCAAGGAGAGAAGACGAAGAAGTAAAGAACAGAAGAGATGTTTATTTCAGAATTACTTGCATCAGTCATAGGAATAGAATATGGGTTTGTTGTCAGTGGTACCCAGCCACTTTACTTTTCAGTAGACCTTAGGTTCTAAGTAAAATGGCGCTTGCCATATGGACTTTGGACATTATATTTTTGGATAATTTAATTTGATTGTTTACATTATTTGCGCAGTAGTGTTTTTTTTTTTTAGGATTCTTCCATGACATATTTTGTTTTAGCCTGGATACGATCGGAGTGTTTTTTTTGTAAGGGCACGATAAAAATATTTTCTACTTGAAATTTAACTCTAACGATATAAGAAGTAAGCTCGGGACCGCCGAGAGTCAGCATAAAGCATATTATTACTTTCTCTCCCTTGTTAGGCACCTCCCCGCTTGCGGGTTCTGGCAAACCACCTAGCCTGTTAGGGTGCAGTTCTGTCAAGGGGATGTTGTGCAATCTCTAGGGAAAAATTTATTTTCTAAGCCTGATTTTAAAATTGCTTCATAAATTATTTTATACATTCGAGTCAATTAACATGCATTGCATTAGATACAAATTAAAAGAGTTTAAAATTTTAATTGCATTACGCTCTCAAGCATCATTTACCCTACATAAGTAAAGGGGCCAATTAGAATTTATCTTAGATGTCGGCCCTGATTCCTCAAAACTTAAACAACGTCCCTACCTATCTTTCATAAAGAGACTGGACACATGATTTTAAAGCACCTAGGTGGTTAGCTAGCTCCCCAATCTAGGCTGGGATAAGTTCAGATTTGCACTTCATTAGCTAGGTTCGGGTCACTACTTTGTAGTACCCAATTTAGTTTTAAGTTCTGAGGCAGATTTTTAAATCTTAAGTCCTCACCCTCCGGGAATATAATCCTGAATTCTAATAAAATATCAACTTAAACACGAAAATTCTCTCTTAAAATGTAAAGCCCAACATAGGATAGACTGAGGTTGCCTCTGAGTTTCTTATAATCTGGCATTTCCAACTTTTCCTCCTTTGACTCGCTAAGAACTGTTCAACATTGAGCTTTCTCCTTGAAAATTTTCATTTCTTTCCTTGTCTTCCACTTTGTAATCAAATGGTATAAAAATCGTTGCTTTAATCGAGAGTTTTTTTAGGAGCGCACCTCCTAAGATGTAATTAACTATAAGGGCTTGCCTCTATAGGGATTTGAGAACTCCAGATTAAAATAAACCTTTTTTTTATTTACATAAAATAAGAGAAAAATATCTGGGAATGCAGATGTCCTTTAAAAACTCATTTCTAATTTTAAATATACTTGTAGAATATTATTATTGTCTTTTCAGATAATATAATATTCCACTTATTATATTCGATCTTAGAAATGATGAATTTTATAAAACCCCTTCTTATTTTTGGATGTCTTGAAGATCATTATGTTCGTCTTTTAAGATGATAGAATGTTCCCCTTGTTACATCTAATTAAAAGAAGGGATAGATTTTCAAAACTATATTTCTATTTTTAAATACATTCTATAGAATTTTATGTTCACCTCTCGAGATGATATGTTATCCTTTGAATTATATTTGATCATAGAAATATTATTTTCTAAAACTCAATTTTGATATTGAATCCATTGTAGAATATTGTGTCAGTCTTCCGAGATTGTACTTTATTCTTAATGCAGTATTCGATTACAAAATAGAAGAACATGGAATCTGCGTGGCGAATAATTTTCCCCATATAATATTAAAATAAACCCTATTCTATTTCTACCAAAAAAAATCTAGGAATGCAGATTGTCTTTTCAAATTTATTTATATTTTTAAATATATTGTAGAATATTATTATAATCTCGCCAGATAATATGATATTTTTCTCATTGTATTTATTTTAGAAATTATGAATTTTATAAAACCTACTCTTATTTTTGGATACCTTATAGAATATTATGTTCATCTTTCAAAATAATTTATTATTCTCCTTGTTATCTCTGATCATACGAATGGCTGAATTTCTTAAAACTCATTTATCTTTTTAGACACTTTTTATGGAATTCTATATTCATCTTTTGAAATGACATATTATTCTTTGAATTATTTTTTATTATAGAAATATTATTTTCTAAAATCCTATTTTGACATTGAATTTATTGTAGAATATTGTGTTAGTCTCTCAAGACAACACTTTATTCTCAATGCAGCATTCGATCTCAAAATAGGAGGACACCGAATCTGTGCATGGCATTTTATTTCCCCACACTCAAGAAATATGAATAGTCCATTAATATAACCATTTCATTTAAATTAAGATATATTTCATTGTCCTCTTACTTCTTTATTTTTAAGTACCATTGATTCTCTAATGAATAATAAATTTATAACATGATTATATATAGACACACTCTTATTATTGAAGGCTGAATCAACATTTTAAGAGAATCATTTTTTTAATTCACAAAGAATGAATAAATCCCATATTATAAATTAAAAATCCCTACTACTTATTTAGTCATGTTCTCAACATCTAAAAGATCACTCTTGAATCAATATCAAATAAATCAAAGAATATAATATCATAAATAAGAGTTTATTAAATTCTCAATAGTAAGATCATTTCATGTATAATCAACATATTTAGATAATTTGAATATTATATATAAATTTCTTAAAACATTTAAATTAATCTTTTTTCAGACCTATAAAATTATATTAGAAAATATTTTCATCCCAAATGAATGACTCACACATTAATAATACATATAAAATTATCTTATTAAAATAGGTAATGAAGCGTACAAATGATTATAAAATTAAAATTCAAACTTTAATTTATTAACCATTAACATTTTTAAATTATCATTTTTGAACATTATCCTGTTGTATGCAACATTACTTGCATATAATAATAAAAACACATTAATAATCATGAAGCATTATATGCATATAAACATCAAAATGAAATATTACTTTATTTAATCAACAGTAAATCATTTTCAGGGCACAATCCTATATAATAAGTTGCTAGTCATAAGCTTCTTGTTAGTTTAAAGGGCTTTGTAAAAAAAAATGTTTTGAATTGCCAGTTTAGCAATTAAGGCCATTAGGCCTGATCAAGATCTCCACTATAATTTGATTAATTTGACAGACAAATATGAAAGTACACTATCAAGCATAACTCCATGTTTAGATTTACAAAAGAAAAACTAGTTCTTGAAGTGAATCACTGTCCATTATCATTAATTTGTTCTAGCAACACCTCGTTCAGCTTCTGAGCACAGCTCCAGAAGAGATAAACAATGGATAATAGTCAATGGGCACAGGTAATCAAACAAAAAATAAACCCTAAGCTAGATCAATCAGAGGGATAGTCGTCTTTCTGTATGTCTCTTTGAGTATTCTTACTAGAGAGAATCATTTTCACTTATCTTCTAAGAATCATAATTCAGAATCCTTCTTATAGTACACAACGTCGCCAGTATCACTTACATAGTGATCACGTTTCAAGCTCGTTGCTAGAACTCCAATCAGGTGAAAAGGTAAAGGTGTAGATTTCTCTGGTTCTCTGTAGTATTTTCCAAGGACTGGCTTAGCTGCCTCAGTCTGTTACAAAGAGCATTTATAAGTGCTTGCCAACTTTATAAGGAGTGTTGAGACAATGTGAATTTAGTATTACTTACAGCCTCTAGAAGATTGTAATGTGGTATTTGTGGGAAGAGATGATGAATCACATGAGTACCAATGTCATGGTGGATGTTGTTGATCCATCCATAGTCACGGTCAAGCGTCGTCAACCCTCCTCGAAGATAACTCCATTCCTGGAAGCCAAGAATAGCCACCAAGTTTAGTTTTCTGGAGTTCTAGTCTTCTTTAAACACACAATTATCATATGATAATAGGTTGAAAGACTTCTTCTCTCAAGCTTGTATTTTATGCATGATAGGACAATATGATTGTGTACTTGTTTCTTTGTACATGATCATTAAAATAAACCAAACAATGGAATTCAACTGAAAGTCCCGTTTTTAATAAAACTTAAGGTTGTAAATGAAAAAAATATTTTATTTTCATTCATTTTAAGTTTGAAACTGAAACTCTCATTTTCAAGGGAGATTTTATGGAGTTTGAAATTAATATTAGTTTACAACTATGGGGCCATTTGGTATCCTATATTAGGCATGATTTAAGGTTATTTGAGACAACTTTCTCACAGCTTTGCTTCTCATAAAGAAACCATAATTTCGTTTGGCTACTGTGTTTTTTTTTTGCGTACTCACTATTTTTTATAAATTTTTATGATAGAAAGCTATTTTGACAATCAGAATAGCTAAATTGCTTTCCTCACAATAACTTCAAAATTAACTTTATAGAATAGACCCTTAAATAAGATTTAGCTTAAGTCTTAGGTCAAAAAGACTTTTGAGTACTTTAAATCCTACTTTTTAGTCTATTTTGATAAATAACAGTACTGCTCTATTATTTGTTAAAACCAGAACATATAAAATCCCATCATTCATAGGATTAACCGGATTTAAGAATTTCTGCATTTACAAGTCTTAAATTTTGAAACAAATAGTCAAACAATTTATTAGAATTTAATAAAATTTAACAATTTTCATGCCAAATAAGTTTCATATTGTAATCCTCTCAAGATTCAATGAAGCTGATTGGTACTAAAATGACCATAAGAAAGATTCATTACCTTTCCACGATACCAGGGAAGCTTTTCCTCGTGTCCATGGTGATGCAAATAAGTTACACAGTCCAACCACATAACAAATATCTGCAATCACAACCACACAAAATTAACTTGTTTATGACCAGACATTTCAATTATGAAGCAGCAACAGCTCTACAAGAAGATGGGATAAGGCCTACCCAGTAGGGAATTGCATAAAGCTTAAACATCTGTAGAGGACCCATAACCAATGTTAATCCAGCTAACAAAGCAGCCATAGTCATCCAACAAGCTGTAGAAGTAATGACATCTTTCTTTTCATTCCGAACAAACAAATCACTCTCTGGATTGAAGTGTGATCCAGTCTTTCCTGGACTTCGGCTCCACTGTCATCACCAGAAGTAATTAATAATACAGTGATCTAATTCCACATAAAACTTTAGCTTGATAGTCAAAATCTCTCACCAGATAGAAGGGAAAGGCTAGCATTGGAAAAGGAAATGTGAATCTAAGCTTCCTAGTTGGTGTATCCAGGCTCTTATAAACACTTTCAGACAACTGCAAAAACAATAAGAGTAGCAAAAATTTCCATCAGGCAAAATTGACAAGGAAAAATCAATATTTGATTCGCAAAACTGAGAAAAATACTAACAGGGTGCCAAGATTCGTCGTTCTCCACATGGCCATGATTTTGATGATGAGTTCTGTGGCTTATTCTCCTGAAGAGTTCAACAAAAGATTAGAAATAGTATAATAATAGAGCTCAAGAAATTAGTTTAGAAAAAGAGGTTTACCATCCATGGTAGGGCACAAGAATGGAGGAATGAAGGAGATGGCCAACCACACTATTCAGTTTGTGATTATTCGAAAAGCTTCCATGTCCACTGCCCAAAATCAGATCTTTAGGAAAAAAAACCCTAATCTATCGCGGACTTCGATGAAGGAATGGGGTGAAAATAAATAACAAAGGTTGAGAACAGCTTCGGCATACCAGTCATGGCCAAGAACGAAGAGAGCCCAGAACATCGTTCCCTGTGCTGCCCAATACAGAGGCCAAACAACCCAGCTGTTGATATAAGCAGCGGCCGCCGCGAGGCCAAAGACGACGGCAACGTCCCGAACTACGTAGCTCATCGACCGCCATGTATTCTTCACCCAACAGTGTTTTGGTATCGCTGCGCGGATCTCCGCAAGCCCAAAGGGCGGCGGCATCCCAGGATCGAATTCCTCAGTTTGAATCCCATTAACATTCTCCCTTTTCTCCTTCTCAACAACAATGGGCCTCGCCGGTGCGCTTACCCTCAGCATGCAATCCCTAAGGAGCGCACCGGGACCTCTGACAGTTGAAAGACGAAACGGTTGACTGCCGGAAAAGGGAATGCTCCGATTGGTGTCCGCCGCCGGCAGACGAGACCTTGACCGAAAATGAGCTGCGGCAGTGAGGGGCCTCAAGCCGCAGGCGTCGGAGAGCAGAAGACCGGCCATTATGGCTTCGGGTTCTTTCCTCCACGAATAGTACTGCGAAGGAAAGGAAGCCTCTCGTTTGCCTCTTTGGTTCTTCTTTCCAGGGAACTGGCGAGGACATAGGAAACGAATTCTTAGACGTTTATAATCCCCGCCATTGAAAGGTGAGAATGGGTAGGAAGAAGAAAAGGGTGGGGAACCGCGTCGGCGGCGCAAATCTCATGTGAGGAATGATGGCCGGTGAGGTCTCGATGACCGATTCTTGATGGACGGTGGATTTTTTTCCCATGCTTGCCACGACATATGCATTAGAAAAAATAAAATAATAAATAAATAAAAAGAGCCGAGAATTTTTTGTAGTGGGAGACCTTCATTAATTAAAGATATTAAAACATGTGATATATTCTAATAGTAAAATATTTTTGATATTTTCTTAAAGTAATTAAAGTGAAAAAAACTTTTGGCTAAACATATTATCGACCTCCAAATTGAAGGTGTTAATAAATAACTCAACTCACTAATTCGATAAAAAAATTCGGATTCGAATTGACCTGTTTAATGAACAGATCAGGCTGAGATTGGATTTTCCAACCTATTTATTAAATGTCAGGTACAGGTTGACTTGTAAACTCATTTTTGATCTAAAAGTGACTCATTTAAATTTTTTTTTAAAATTTTTTTATACGTGACTAAAATCTTATTATTTTTTATCGAATATCCTAAAAACTATAATTGATAAGTTATAAAAAAAACTTTTTTTAAACCAAAATAGATTAATGGGTCAGGTTCAAGTCATTTGGGTTATTAGCGAGTCAAGTTGGGATTGGTGCTTCTGACATATTTATTAAACAGGTCAGGTTCCGTGAGTAGATTTGGGTCAGGTCAATTTCAAGTCAAACTCAAACCCAAATTTTGACACATGTACTCCAAATGATGTTTGCTATACTAAAGTTTAACATCAATCTTAATAAAGTCATGCTTATTTGGAACAATTTTGAGAAAAAATTTAAGGTTTCTTTCTAGTTATAGAAGATAAAAATGAATTCAAATAACATCTAAATGATTTCATAGATGACACCACCAAAAACTATTAAAGAACATCACTGACCTAGAATGAATTACTTATCTAAGGTGTTTCATCTCAAAGTCTAAAAATAAATGGTTGTTATTTTTCAAAGTGATTAGAAATGTGACCAACCATTCGACAAGTTCAAGTTATCAACCTTTTCATTGCCTCTTCTATAGAGAGCATAATCAAATAATGATTTGTTCCTGTTTGTTAAATTGGATAAAGAGTGGTGACTTTGCCAGATAAAAGTGGAGGTAAGAAATATTTCTCAATTTATTATATTAACACAATTTTTATGGGGTCATATTAAGATACTCGTTGTTTAAAAACTAATTTGGGCAATGCTCATCACTATCTGACAACTTTGTCCATACTTTTAGGCTTGCATAATTCAATTTGTCACTTAAGATCTTTTAAAAGCCATATTTATAATCTCTCTTTTGGATATGTTAAACCTCAACTATAGTATAAAAAAGTTTTGAGCCCTAAAGCCTTAGAGGTCTTATATGGCTACACCCTATCATATACTATACTCAATTGACTTTACTATCCCCTAAGCCTTAAGTTAATCATTGTGGATTAGCAAGCCTTAGTCTCCTAAAATAACTTAACTAAAACCCAAGCTCAAGCCTAACTCAAACTATAGTTCAAATTAATTTAAAACTCCAAATTGAACCTTTAGAGGGAAACAAGTTTGATGGAATTAATGAAACCCTAGCGAATGTCAATTAATCTAAATTAACCCCTTCATATAACCTAATTAAGTCTTATTTAGCTAACCTAAACCAATTTAAGCTATCGTAGACAAACCCTTGATCCAATTGCCCCGTTGTTTTAAGATTGCTCAATTGGCCTAATCAAAACCTACTTAATTGAGTTATTGGCTTATTTAAGACCTAACCCCACCGGCTAACTTAACTAAATATAAGGTAGTCTAACCCAAATATAATCTAGCAACTCAATTGGCCTAGACCATTAAATTATTAGTGCCTAATAATGACTAACTCCTAGGTGTCTAATCATAAGCGATTGGTAAACCAAAAACTTTGTCTAGCCATTATTGAACCTAAGTTCTTTAATTTGACTCATGGAATCATGATTAGGCAAAGCTTAACCATCAAAGCTTTTAATCTTGACCCATAGCAACTCCCATGACTAACCTAAAAACCCACATGGCTAGTCTAACGTAAGACAAGTCCAACCAAAGCCCAATTTATTCAATATAACTTAACTTTTGCATACCAACTCCAAAGGATCTTATTATTGATCCTTGACAGTAGTCCTCAAAGGCCTTCTTAAACAAATATTTTGATTTGATCTAACATACCAAGTGAAGTGAGCCATACCTGATAGTTGTGATTGCTACAATTCGGGAGTCTTATTTTGGTATTTTGATGATTACAATTATTATTGGATGTTTATTTTCTTATTCATGCATTATATATTGGATCTTTGTTTTGTGTGTTACTAACCATCTCAAGTACAACATATATACTGAAAGTTCAAAGGATGGTTGTGAAACCACTTGAACTATTGAACGATAAATGAAGAGAGAGGTGAATTGATATTTTAAAAACTTTTTCAAAACCTTTTTGAAATTTAAAACTAATTTCACAAACTTAAACTTTAAATCATATTTTTCAATGCAGAAGCAAATAATAAAATAAAATCTAATTTTTTTCTTTTGGATTTTTTGTAGAATAATAAATATATTTTTTAATTCTTTTTATTTTCTAATTTTTATTTTTTTTCAACTAAGGATAAACTCAATCAACCACAAGTTTTGTATGACAATAATCACCAACACAAACAAAATTACAAGAGGTAAATTTACAAGAAAATAAATCACATAAAATAAAGTGTAGAAAGTAAATGAATAAACTCACTATAAAGTTATAGTGGTTCGATCAACATGACCTACATTCACTCCCCCGGAGTCCTCCTCTCCTAGTATTGCATAAAATAACCCCCTTAGCAAGGTGGAGAAGCCCTCAGAAGAATCACTTCCACCCTCTTTACAGCTGAGAATCGAAAATCCTTTTCATCTTCCCTAGTGCAGTGGAGTAGCCAAATCCCTTTCACCTTCCTTGGTGTGATGGAGTGGGCAGTTGCCTTTTGACTCCAAGAGCTTCTTCACAGAGTTTCCCTCAAAAAAGATTTTGACACATGGTGGAACAAGGTGAACATTGGCCAGAGCAACCGTGTGGAAACACCCTCACATACTCCCTTACACTCACAAGGTTCTTCTCCCTCTCTTACAACTTCACCTCTCCCTCTCTTGCTCAAATCTCTCTTTTCAAACCCTTGCTTATAAAAGACACACACCCTCAGACAACCAAAATACTTTCTCAAATGAATTAAGAGAACATTAAATAGTAGGCTTCAAGAAAATTCTAATTTTTAATTAAGCTATCTTTGTTTGTACAATATGACTTATAAATTGTATAGTATGATTAGTTCATCTATGTCATATCAATATTGTATGATGAATAGTGCTAAGTACAATCAGTTCAAAAAACTTGCGCTGATTGTCTAGTATAAACCTTGATCGTATCGTATGATTAGTTCAATCGAAGTACAGATCATCCGTGATGAACTCTAGGTGATTTAATTATCATCTTATGCACTTCTTGGTTCGTATAGTATGAAGAGTAATTTCGTACAATATGATCCTTAATTATAATTAATTTTGATTTGATTGCTTAATCACAGGGATTAAATTAGGCATGATTTTAGTGAAATTATACAATACAATTGAAATCGTCTAGTACAATTAGTTCAAATTTAAAAATTCAAAATATTGCCTAATATTAAATGGTGGTGGGGACTCCTAATTATAATGTATCGTCTTGTACGATTTGATTCGTATAGTATGATTAGTTTATTTTTTAATTTCAAATTTATATAATATAGTTAAACATTTTAATAAACTTTTGATTACACAAATCGTATAGTATGATCCAGATCATCTTGTACAATCTTCAGGAAAATCAAACTATTTAGTTTCACTCCCCCGTATGCACAGTTGCTTAACTTACATACATATTTTTACATTGACTTGCTCAAGAAAAATAAAAATTATAGACTCTTTCAAATATGTCAAACTTATACATCATAATCTTGAGCACTAATTCTCTGATGATGCTCGGTGTATGCTGAACCTGAGTACAAAAAAAAAATGTAATATAAAGAGTAAAAGAAACTAAATAGTCATCCAATAATATTTATAATCATTAAAATATAAGCTCGAGTCTCAAATTATGATAATCTCTCTTTTTTTATGATAACAAATATTATTGGTTAGATTTATAAATTAAATTTCATTTCCTCCTAAGCTCCCCCTTTACTAAGTTATCTATTTAAAAATAGGGAGATATTAAAAAAATTAGTATTAGTATTAGTAGTATTATTATTATTATTATTATTATTATTATTATTATTATTATTATTATTATTATTATTATCATTATTATCATTATTATTATTATTATTATTATTATTTAATTTTTATTAATTTTATTTTATTTTATTTTTTAAAATATTAGCACAATATAATCACAATAATCAATAACAATATAGTAAGCAATGAAAAATACTAAGTAACAAAAATAACTAATACTGAGCAACAACATCATACTCCCCCTTTGACATCACCAAAAAAGAGAATTATAAAATTAACACTAATATAAAACAATACTATAAAGCAAAGTGCACAAAAATACAAACAAATTACAAATAGAAAAACTACACCACACATTACACACTACTCGTATGAAAGTCCCTAATTAGGTGGTGGTGAAGGTAACTGGAAGTAATGGTGAAGTGAGGGAAACTGATCACTAAACCAAGCACAGTCAGCCTCATGCTGCTGCTAGATCTTCTACTATTACTGTTGTAATTGGTATTGGATCTGTCCCAACGACTGATAGAATCCTATATGTGTGTCTCTAAGCGCTTTTCTAGTCAATCAAAATGCTTGAATAAAACATCATATGACTGTTGCTGGTAAGCTGGTGTCGATGCCTATACGGGTTCCTATGCTCTCCCTACCTCCTTTTTCTTGGGCTCAGTGTATAATGTACCTCACGATGTCTGCCACTATAAAGCAAGTGAAAAGAGCTATATATAGAAACTACGAGGAAATCGATGGTACAAGGTATGTCTAATCATATTTGTTGTCCACATAGGCTATAACATGTTCTAATGCTAGATTTTGCCTATGTCAGACCTTAGGATCTGTAATACAACTTAGGTTTTTAATGTAACATATAGTCATGTCCGCTGCATTGAATTCAGTCCCGATCATAACAAAGTAGGTGACTATAGATAAGAGAGGTGTGATTTTGACCCTATCACTTGCTTTAGGAATAATTCCGTTCTTAAGAATGTGCTGGATAATATGTGCATTTTGGATAAGGGTACTAATTAAAGGAAGATGAATATTCATTAGAGTATTTCTCAGTGTGAGATTTACTTGTGTCCAGTTATAGTCACCTATAGAGGCTATGGTGTGAGGTTGTTGGCTAGTTGTGCAAAGATGCAGAATTTTATCAAAGTCTTAATAGGTAATAGCTATATATATATAGGATTATAGTGTCATGCCCCCGGTGCTAATTTTAAGACACATAACAAATTCAAATAAAATCTCATAATTAAAGAGAAATGCTAAGTTTAGTAGAAATTGGAGTGCCTTGGCAACAAAAAAAATGAAGTACCTGAAAGTTTAGGATCTCTTAGTTTAAAACTTTCGAGGTGGTAATAGTAACAGCCTTGTATCTATGATAGATTTCTTCATTTTCTACCTTTAGGAACCTATCATCTACAGGACATCGGGAAGAACTAATAGTAAAAGCTCTAGAGTATTTTCCTCCAGCTATCAGGACATTAAGGAAGGGTTGCAAGGATAGAAGACTAGGAAGAAGAGGGGATTAGAATTTGTTATGCTTGAACCCTTAGTCTCCTCCTTTCTTAGATAGGCCTCAATCATCATACAGTATGATTAACATTGTATAGAATGATCAAAAGAAGTTAATTTGTCCTGGCTAAATTGTTCAAAAAGGTGGTCAAATTGTATAATACGATTGAAATCATACTAGATAATCTTCATAAAAGTGTTCATCTTGAGGGTTCAGTGGTACAATCACTGACCAAATGGATCATCATGTATGAATAGGTGTTTGTATAATATGATTGATATTAATGGCTATACTGACCGAATTTAAATCATCCAACAGTCACTATTCCGTGTATCGTATAATATGAAAGACGTGTTCGTTCAGTATGATTTTCTATGATTGAATGAATCTAACCTATTGGATTTGTTGAACGGTGATGATGTGAACCCACTCTAATGCCAATTGAAAGTTCAAAGGAGGATTGTGAAACCACTTGAACTATTGAACAACACAACAGGGGGGGGGGGGGTGAATTGGTGTTTTAAAAAAAAAATTTAAAACATTTTTAAAATTTAAAACCAATTTCATAAACTTAAAATTAAAATCAAATTTTTTAACATGGAAGCGAATAATGAAACAAAAACTAATTTTTATCTTTTGGATTTTTTGTAGAAAAATAAATATATTTTTTATTTTTTTAATTTTTTGATTTTATTTCATTTTTAACTAAAAAATAAACTCAATCAACCACAAGTTATTTTATCACAATGATCACCAACACCAATACAAACCAAATTACAGGAGGTAAATTTGTAAGAAAATAAAGTACAAAAAGTAAAGGAATAAACACACCAGAAATTTATTGTAGTTCGATTAACATGACCTACCTCCACTCCTTAGAGTCCTCCTCTATGAGAATTACACTAAAAAATATAGTACCTCTTCTTTAGCTCCCTTAGTAAGGCAGAGAAGCCCTCATAAGTATCACTTATCAAAGGCCATGTTTGCCAGTATAATTTGTTCAAATTTCAAAATTTTTAAAAATTTTCCTAATATTAAATGACGACGGGGACTCCTGATTATAACAGATTGTCCTATACGATTTGATTCATATAGTATGATTAGTTTTTTTTTTTAATTTCAAAATTATATCATTTATTTAAATACTTCAATTAATTTTTTATTACATAAATCATACAATACAATCCAAATTGTTTAGTATGAACTTCAAAAAAATTAAAATATTTTTTTCACTCTTCCCGTTTGTGTTCATGATTGCTGAGCTTACATACACCTTTTACATTGACTAACTCAATTAAAATAAAATTATAGAATCTTTCAAATACATTAAACATATACAACCCAATCTCGAGTCAGGATTCTCTGATGATGTATGATATATGCTGAACCTGAAATATTAGTACATACAAAATAATATATGTAATATAAAGCATAGGGGAAACTAAATAGTCATCCAATAATATTTTTAATCATCAAAGCATAGGCTTGAGCTCCTGGATTGCAACACATACACCAATCAAAGACTGAAGAATTGGCTCAATATAGTGTAACAATAGGGTAAAAGTCTGTATGTATGTTCCAGAGTGTGCAATTTTATTTTTCTTGAGTTTATTTTTATAGTAGGTGTATGTTGGGTAAGCGATTGTGCTCATACACACAAGGGGAGTTAAAATCAAATGTTTTAATAAGTGAGGATGAAATAAACCTCACGACCCTGGTGTATTACTCAACCTAAATATTTGATAATAAATTATTAATAAATGACAGTCTTTGTATCTTATGTAAATTTTAATTGGAGGGCACAAGTGTACTAAATTTTAAGGCTTAAGGATTAAAACATCTAATTAAAATTAAGTATTTTAGAGAACTAATAATTAATCAATTTTAACACTTAAAAATCATTCCAAAATGAATATTAAAGATTCCAAACTTAGAGTCAGACTAAACGTTCCCTCAACCTATCACAAACCAAAGAAAATATTAGAAAACTCTAAACAACAACCAATATAAGATATATCCAAACCACACATCATGATGTACTCAATGTAGATGGCTTGTTAGGATAACCAATCATAGTTTTGTGCTAGGCCATCATTCTTTTATATATGCTTTTGCTTTTGTAACATAGATTTTATGCGATTTTCCTATATATATTGGTTGTTATGATTTGATTTGACTTATGATGTGATGTTTTCTTTTACCATGCTACTTGTGATATAATATGTGATGGGTGCTAGATTTTCCTAGGTTAGGAATGTTATGGATGCTAATGGAGTTTTCTACAGGTGGCCATGTTTATGCAGAGCTATAAAAAGGGGGCTAATTAAAATGTGATTAACGAATTTTCTACAACTGCTAAAATTGCTAAGCCCCCTAAAAATTAAAAGCATGGCCAAGTGAATGTGTTGGCTCAAAAGTGAGCAATTAAATATATATAAATGCTTAGGATTTTATTAATTTTATATGAATTACTTAGGATAAAGTGCAGGTTGTATAGAGCCTTTTAATTTTTCCTTAATGTAAGTTTAAAAAAGAGTTGTGAAAGTTAATTAAAGTAGGATATTTAGTATCCAATTTGGAATCTAAAGAGGAATGAAACATACCTTAAGGAAGAGTTCCTTCCATTTGAAAATTCAAATATGGATAACTTGAAATTCAAAGAGAAAAGAAATACCCCGTTGGGGAGGAGTTCTTTTCATTTGGATATTCGGATCCGATGGATCAAAAGAGCCCGAAGGAAGAAGCTAAATAAATGAAGATAAAATATCCCACTTTAAAACTTGCATCATTCCATAGTATTAAAACCTAGATTTGTTGTTAGTGGAGCCTGACCACTTTTAATTTATGTAGACCCTAATTTGTAATTAAGTAGCATTTGCCACATGGCCTTTTATGCTTATTTGATATGATATGTTGATTGATGATTTCATTTACATGCTTTAGAAATTACCTACTTTTCTAGGTTTATTACTTGCATATGAAATGTTTTAGCCTGGATTATGAATAGGCTGCTAAGGATAAAAAAATTCTTCTGCTTATAATTAAATAAAAATTTTAGGCTCATATAGGAAGTTAAATATTTCTAAGAAGAAAGCTCAGGCATATCGGGGGTTTTTCATGCATACATATCAGTCTTCTCTCCTTATTAAGTACCCCCTCACCTGCGAGTTGTGACAAACCACCTGACTTATTAAGGTGCAACACTATCTAGGGGATATTATGCATCTTTATAAAAAAAACCAATTTTTAAAGACTATTTTTAAAATTAAAACATATCCTTCTTGCATATAAGGTCAATTATCATATATTACATTAGAAACAATTTAAAAATAATTAAGATTTATTTGCATTGAGCATAATCCCACCATACATAAGTAAAGGGGTCACTTAGAAAATTCTCTAGATGTCAGCTCTAATTTCTCAAAACTTAAACAACGAACCTTACCCATCTTTCATAAGATAAGATTCACGGTTTTAAAGTGCCCAGGTGATTTAGCTGGATTTCTAATCTAGGCCAATGTAAGGCCACAATTACATTTTATTAGCTAGGTTCGGGTTACTATTACATAGTGCCCAACTTAGATTTAGGTTCCAGGGCGGTAAAAAATCTTAAGTCCCCAACATCAAAAATTTAATCCCAAATTTCTAATAAAATATCAACTCAAACATAAAATTTCTCTCATCTAAAATTTAAAACCCAACATAGGAAAGATTAAGACAATTCTAAATTATTTTAGAATTTCAAAATGCCTCGTACTTCTTACCATTCGGCCTCCAAAATAAGTGTTAAATTTTTTTTCCAATCTCGATTGAAATTCTAACATCCCTCCTTTCGTATTACTCTTTGAAAAATCCAAAAGAAAGTTTCTACCATTATTTTAATTTAGAGTATTCATGGGAAGGTTAAACTTCATGCAATGTAATAAGCTATGAAGGCTTACCTTTGTAGGAGATTTAAGATCTCAGATAAATTAAACATCATCCCATTTAGCTCCTAAATATGATGGGAAAAATTATTCTCTAAAAAAATTAAAATCAAAACAATCATTATCGTCATATTCAAATGGTTAGTAATAAATGATATTTTCTTTCCTTGGGAAGATATATCCTTTATTATTATAATTTTAATTATGAAATTAATGATAATACATCCAAATTATCATAGCTAAATATATGAATGAATAATATTTTGATCCTTCATGGTCATATGTAGTCCCTTCTTGAATTTAACTAGAATAGTCATGATGATTTATAATTTTGAATCTAAAGCTATTAGATAATTTTATTTTCACCTCCTGAGGCTATATATTATTCATAATGATGTGTTTGATTTCAAAATTAAAATTCAAAAGCCTATATTCAGAATTTTCTAAAAAAAATACAATTACAATTGATTGCATTTTCCAGAAAAGTTTGCAAATAACACCTCCAAAAAGTTGCTACCAACAAGAATGTCCTCCACTCCATAATTAATCAATAGATCAACTTGTTCAGGATCAAAGGTTTCTATTACTTTTTCTTCTTTCTTCTTTAGAATATCCCTGATCTCTTGAACCACTTCATCAATATTTTTCCCCTCAACGGCCTCAGGATAGATGGGTAAATACCCATTATAATCTTCTATCATTTCCAATTCTCTTTCTTCTATTTTTTTGCATAATTCCTTATATCTTTAATTCTTGAAGGGTGTGGTTGCATTCTTCTGACATTTCATCGATAACTTCATTAGCATTTCTCTTCTACCATCACTAAACCTTTGACTACCCCGACATCAGTAGGTAAAAGGGTGGCATCCATAATGGGTTGTTGAATTTCTTCTCTCAGAGATGGAGTAGGATTACATAAAAGTAACTCAACCCCATTTAACGGAGTGAAAATATCACATCCCTGAATGGGGAGCCTATATACTATAACGGATGAACATTCACTTTTTCTTTTATTAGTTTTAACTCAGACATACTCCTTCTGAGGGGATTTGGGCCTCTTGCCCTTTGCTTCCACTAATCTTTCAGGAAGGGTTAGATGAACCATAATGGAGGCTAGCTTGGGGGATTTCACTAGATAGATAGGTGGCCTACCTCTCTGATGAAAGCTTCTACCAGATATGACCAGGACTATCTCCTTGGTCTTAGTGGATGGCTATCGTGGTACCCAATGGTAACCATCTACCAAAACTAATGTAGCAGGCTACCTCACAAATCTCCTATTCGCTCTAGAAAATTAGGGTGTTAACACCCTTAATTTAGTTTTCTCTTCTCCTAAAATTTATTTCTCTAATTTGTGAGAAATCATTCTTTTCATGTGTATGAGATATTCTTCTTTGGTTTCACTTGCTTGGGAGGCACATGTGTGGATGGTATTCCTCAACATCCTCTTTTGCTGAGCTAATTTCTCTCCTTGTGACTTCTTCATATAGTAGACTCTCAGGCATAATGGAGAATACACTATCCTTCTCACACTTTCTTCTCCCCCGGAAGCAAAAAATAGGATGGAAACAACATCCCCTAAGGAGATGGGAGGTGGAAGAAATAGATGATTCTTTATCAACCTCAGGTTCAACTTCTTAGGCCTTTAATTTAGCAATCTTCCTAGCTTTTACAATTTTCTTCCTTTCCCTTCTAAGGTAATTTCTCTTTTGATTCTTGCTAGTAAACGGGATAGCAGAAGTTGACCAGACTTCAGACATAGATGATTTCTCAACTATAACTGCAAGTTGTGCCTTCCCACCCTCATTAGTGAAAGGTGCACTAGGTACAGGGGTAATAGTGACTCCCTCTTTAGGGATTGGGGAATCAGTTCCCGACCTTAACATGGGGGTCTCTAATTTCTCTTCACTAGACAAATCTACTAACTTCTTCCCACAAACTAAAAGCTCCAAAATTAGGAATCACATTCTACACTGGATAATATTCTCAGACTTAATTTCCTCTACTTTCAAATTTTTATTGAACAAGAAGATGAGTTTTTAGTCATTTTTTTTTCTATAATCTAAAAGATAGTTTGAATTAGTTTCTTTTGAAATAAAATTTTTAAGTTATTTATGATTTTAACTTTCATTGTATCTGCAAAGTTACAAAGAGATGTGACATAACACATAATAATGAGGTATAAAAATTATTTTCCTTCTTTTTTTTAGGGATTTTTAACTTAATTTAATTAATGTTTTTTTAAAAGTTCTCAAATTTTGAAACCCAATCATATTGAGTTTTCACCCAACATGAGGTTCATAAAATTGATAGGATAAAAGTTTGAAAGAATTGGCTTTGCTTTGAAGAATATCTTAGCATGCCATATTCTTTCCTAGCTCTCTTACTTACTTCTATTACATATTATTATTTATTAATTTATTTTTTATGTTGGCCTCACTCACTCAAGGGAGAAATAAGTAAAGGGACCAAAGAAAGAAAGATAGTCTTTAACTTACAACCAAGGTAAGTATACAATATTTCGATATAATAAAATGTCTACCTTTAGTAAAGATGGAGAGAGAGTTAACTCCCCAGTGGAGTCGCTAGAAATTTATTGCAACGGGAGGGATGCAATCAATGTAGATGTATTTTTGGGATAGATTAAATATTGACTTTGATGTTTGTATTTTTATAATTGAATGCAGCATTATGAATAATTTGTTACCTCGGGAGGTGAAAATATTATTCTCTAATGGTTTAGATTGTAGAAATATAGCTTATATCTCGATTATTGTAGTCAAATTTAAGGGAGAACTACATATGACCCCAGAGGGTGAAAATGATGTTAATTATATATTTGGCTACAATAATTATGATGCTTCATCATCAATTTCATAATCAAATTGCAATGGGAAAGGATATATTATCCTGGAGGATAATAATAATAATTACCATTAAGAATTTGATCATGATGATTATGTTATTGAGTTTTCTTTTAGCCTTTTAATTTTCCCAAAAAAATAATTTTCCCTATTTTATTTAGGAGCTAAATAGAATGAGATTTATTTTAATCTGGGGTCATGATTCTCCCATAAAGGCAAGACTTTATGGTTACTTACATCATAGGAAAATTAAATTTTCTACAAAAACTCTCGATTATAATAATGACAGACATTTCATTAGAATTTTTTAAGGAGTGATATGAAAGGAGAGATGTTAGATTTTTAAGTGGGATTGGATAAAATTTTGAGCACTTATTTTAGAGGCCAAAAGATGAGAGGTAGGATGCACTTTGAGATTCTAAAATGATTTTGAAGTATCACGGTCTATCTTATATTGAGCTTTAAAGTTATAAAGAAGGAAGATTTATGTTTAAGTTGACATTTTATTAGATATTTGATATTATATTCCCAATAGTGAGGACTTAAGATTTGAGAACCTTTTCAGAGCCTAAATCTAAGTTGGGTACTACAGAGTAGTAGCCTGAACCTATCTAATACACTTTAGACTTACATCAGCCATGATTGAAAAGCAAGCTAAATCAACTAAGTGCTTTAAAATCATGATTCTAGTCTCATGAAAGATGGGTAGAGTGCTATTTAAGTTATTGATCATTTTGGGCCTATATCTAGGGAATTTCGTAAGTAGCCCCTTTATTTATGAGTGGTATGATTATGCATAATATAATTAAATTTTAATTAACTTGTATTTATTTCTAATGCAATGCATGCAAATTGATTCTTTATGCAAAAATGATATGTTTGAAAAAATAGGCATATAAATCCATAGAGAGCACAACATCCCCTATATATAACTGCATCATAATAGGTCAGGTGGTCTGCTACGACCTGTAGGTAGGGAGGTGCCTAATAAGGAGAGAAGAAAGTTATGAATGCTTGTGAACTCTAGACATACTCTTGCTTACTTCTTAGAAGCGTTTATCTTTCCATATTAGCTTGATTTCTTTTATTTAGTTATAAGTAGAATAATTTTTTTGTCATAAAGAGCCTAAAAAAATTCAGGCTAAATTAGAGTATACAAGAAACAAACCTATAAAAGTAGGCATTTTTTAATGTATAAGTAATGTGAAAAAAAGATGAACTTGTAAATCCAAAATTAAACCAAATAATAAATTAGAGGCCATTGGCAAATGCCACTTAATTATAAACCAGGGTCTATAAAATGTAAATGTGGTCGGGTTCCACCAACAATAACCTAAATTTTCATATAAGGATGCAAGTTCTTTCAAAGTGGAGCATTTTTTATCTTCATTTCTTTGGCTTTCTTCGTTGGGCTCCTCAGGTCCATCAAATTTGGATCTCTAAATGAAAAGAAACTCTCCCCCTTTAACGGGTCTTTCTTTCCTCTTTGGGTTCTGAATTATTCAAATTTAAAGCTCCGAATGGAAGGAACTCTCCCCTAAGGGATGTCTCATTCCTCTTTGGATTCCAAATTTGATGTAAGAAATGCTTCACTTTAATTAATTTTTGTGACTCTTTTTAAATTACATTTACATTTGAGAAAATTAAAAGACTCTATACACCTTGTAGATTATCCTAAGTAGTTTATATAAAATCAATCATAAAAATATCAATATATATATATATATACATACATACATACAATCAATCAATTGCTTGCTTTTGATCAAACATAATAACTTGGCCATGGTTTTTATTTTTTTTAGGTGTTAAGCTATGAAAGCATCAACAAAATTTTTTTTTAATTCATATTTTAATTAGCACCCTTTTATAGCTCTGCATAGAAAAATGAATTTTTTGCAGATGCTTAATCGTAATTAAGTGGTGAAATTTAACTAGGCTACATTAAATTTTTAATTAAAACCCTTAAGCAGGTTTGACTTGAAATTTAAATTTTTAATTTGTTTTAGATTCTGGATATTTCATATTTTTAATAAATATTAAACCAAATTATGAGTTCAATACCTTTGAGTTTGTGTCATTTGAATTTTTCTAAAATTAGTTATAATTTTTCAAAGTTTGATAATAATAATGAATTATTTAATTAAAGATAATTAGGGATTTTTATTCTAGCTCCAAATCAACTTCAAAGTTCATGAAATCTACCCCAAATGTTAGAAATGATTCCTATGATTGATTACAAGTGTTTGAAACTTACTTGGAATTTCTATTATTTTTTAATTAATTAAAAATTTTCTTGATTTTTAAATTACTTTTAAATTTGGGGGTTTATGATGGGGCTTTTAATTTTTTATTAGGATTTTAATTCTAAGCAATTTGACAGTTGGTTCATATTTTTTAGATTTAATTTAAATTTATTGTGATTTTTAGAAAAAATAGCCTGAAAATAAAGGCTGATTTTGGAATTGGTTATTTAGTGGTCTAATGACTTCCAATTACAGTGAAATTAATATCTAGGGTTCATCATATCACTAAGTGTGATATGTTTAACTTTTACCCTTATTGTATGTAAGGGGAATTTCCTAGAATTCTTTTAAGTTGCTTAGATAATCTCCTAAATTATTTTCCCTAGGTGTCTCAACTATTCATTTGGGCTTAAAATCTGGTGTATCTAACCCTTACAGTAAAACACACCAACCACAGGAGTTTCAAATACTAATTCTATATATTTTAAGAGAAATGAATTTTCAAAGTTTTGCCTCAAATCATGACGCAAAACATTGGAAAACCAACCACCAAATATGCATTGCTCACCATGACTTATAAAAATTAGGAAATATAATATATATTCCCTAGTACCTGTTGCCCAAATTTGACCTCGAATGGACTATTATTTAGGGAGTAACTAGGGAAAACCCTAATAACTCTCTATATAATGGCCACAACATTTTAAAAATAATTTTAAAATAAAGTTGATCTCGATCCTATTCCCACGAGCCCAAGAAGTTCAAATTTTGGTGAGAATGATTTTTTTGTATTTTTTTGAAGTTTCATCCTTTTTTAATTTTATTTTAGATTTTAAATCCAAATTTCTCAATATCTAATCATTATCCATTAATGTGTGCACCACGTATCTGTCAGGGGAGGCAACAGGTAATTTCTTAGTGTAAAATCATATTGTATAAAGTGATGATTTTATAGTATGAATTAAGTAATAGTTCATACAATGTGATCTTAATCGTATTAAGTGGCCTTAATCATATGTACGATCATACTGGTTCGTATAATATGATGGTATGATTTCACGCTATCTATAACAAAATCATAGCCTGAATCAAAATAGAAGAAACAAACGGTTGTGATTTTTTCTTCTTCATAGAAATGGCCAAAAACCCTATCTTAAGAAAGTTTTTAAACCTCATATAGGGTGAACTAAATGGCATGAAACTTTAGGGGAGATTAAAATATTATTAAAGAAGAGGGCGAGTTATTTTGGGGTTTAAAAACACATCACACATAAAGCCATTTAAATCCTAGATCTAGGAGCTAAATTTTGCATTTTACCTAGGTGGAATCAATCCCAGAAGGCTTAGAATGGCCATTTATCCTCCTTGGAGTTGCATGAATAGCTTCTCTTTAGAGATGGGAGCTGGAGACAGCCTTAGTTTGAAGTTAGGATGGAATGATCAATTTTTCCCATCTTTTACCCTACTTAAGGCTCCCATCCTCTAAGCAAGGGCAAGGATTAATTTGGCTTCCTCCTAGATGGTTTCCAAGTGGAAAGGAACCTAACTTTTGGGCAGAGGAATTATTGGAAAGGGGAAGAGGCCATTGGCCATTGTTTATGGGGGGACCATTTGGGATGGCTCATTTGGCTAAACTAAGGATTTGCACCATCATTTGGGGTTGCTTGTGAATCCCCTAAAATAGGATTAGGCATTCAATGAGCTGATATGGAGAGGGTTTGAGAGCTTTAGCTCAAGTTGACCAAATTTGACCATGGGAGGGTATTTTGATAATTTTGGTCCATGTTGACTAATCAACATGGTCAATCCACCTAGGATGGGTTATCTCCTAGAGGGTACATGTATGAGTTTAGATGGATTTGATTTCATGGATGTAGAATTTGGATTTGGGAAATTTGCATATGAGATATTTAAATAATTTAGGTGACTTGATTGAGTCAACTCACCATTATTTATTTTACGTTGGATTTGAGTTCACTAAAGGCATAAAATGGGGTGCACTTGAGGGATTTAGGTTTTGGTTTGAATGCTATTTTGATTGAAAAATATTATTTAAAAAAAAAGGTTTAATTTTCTTTGGGAAATGTTAGATTTCTGGAATTTTAAATTTTATAATCGAACACTTATTATAAATGATATATCACCTCGAAAGGTGAACATATCGTTCCCTAATATGTTCAGATTATAAATCTTGATTTACCCTGATTATCGTAGTCAAACTCAAGGAAAAATAACATATGATCTTGAAGAATCAGAATGGTGTTTAATCCAATGTGTAACTACAATAATCTAGTAAAGAGATCATTAATTTTATAATCAAAGTTACAATAATAGTACGATATATCTTTCCAAAGAAAGAGGATATCGTCTGTTATCGATCATTTGAAGATGACGATAATGATCGTTGACTTTTGAATTTCCCAAAGATAATTAATTGATGTTTTGAAAAAGCTTAATTTTGAAAATCTGGTCTGAGTTTCTAAATATCCTACAAGCGCAAGCCCTCGTAGTTAATTATATCGTAAGAAACCAGAAAATTTCTTACGAATACTCTCAATTAAAATAGCGATACAAATTTTATTTAAGATTTTAACGTTTGATATCAAAGGAGGTGACTGGAATTTTCAATCGGGAATGGTTCAATGTTGAACACTTATTTTTGGAGTCAAGGGAGGAAGGGTAGGAGGTGTTTTAAGATTCTGAATTACTTCAGAAACACCTCAAACTATCCTAAGTGTTGGGCTCGAATTAGATTGAAAGAGATTTTTAATTTGAATGATCAATTTTATTAGAAGGTGGGAATTAGATTCCCGGAAGGTTGAGGTCTTAAGATTAGAGATTTGCCTCAGAACCTAAGTCTAAAAATGGGTACTGAGAATCAGTGACCCGGATCCTAGCTGATGCAATGCAATCTGGACTTACCCCGGCCTAGTTTAGGGTGCCAGCTAAACCACCTAAACGCTTTAAAACCATGAGTCAAAGTCTTTATGAAAGAGTGGTTAAGGACGTTGTTTAAGATTGGTTTAAAGGATTGGGGTCGACATCTAGAGCGGATTCTAATTGACCCCTTAACATATGTTGGGTTAAATGCTTAAGCTAAAAATGCAATTAAGATTTAGACTCAATTTTTAATTTGTATCTAATGCAATGCATGCTAGTTGACTCGATTAAATGCTTAAATCAAAATGTAGCAGTTTTAAAATCAGGCTTAAAAAATAGGTTTTATCCTAGAGATTGCATAACATCCTCTTGGACAGAACTGCACCCTAATAGGTCAGGTGGTCTGCCAAAATCCGCAGGCGGGGAGGTGCCTAACACGGATGAGAAAAATCAATATGAATGCATGAAAAACCCCCGGCGAGTCCGGGCTTACTTCTTAAAATCGTTAGAGTTTCTATCTAAGCCTAAAGTTTTTAAATTTTAATTAAAATAGAAATAGTTAATGACCGTACCCTCATGAGCCTCCGATCGGGTTCTAGGCTAAATCAAATATGACATGCAAGATCGCCAAATAAACTACTAAAAGCATGCGGGTCCTTAATTGCAATCAACATCAATCGAATCAATTAAATAATTAAATCAATTAAATAAGTATTCAAAATGAAAGTCCATAGGCAAGTGCCCTTTAATAATACAACCCAGGGTCTGCAGTAAAGTAAAGTGGCTGGGTACCACTAACTATAACCCGGGTTCTACTCCTAAGACTCAAGTGACTTTGAGATTTGAGATTCTTCTCGTTCTTCACTTCTTTGCCTTCTTGGAACTCCTTGGATCGTCGGGTCTGGATACCCAAATGAAAAGAAACTCCCCCTGAATAGGGGTGTTATCCTTTCTCTTTGGATATTTGAAATTCATCCTAATTTCGATCTCCAAATGGATAGGAACTCTCCCCTAAGGGATGTTCCTTCCTCTTTGGATTCCAAATTAGATGTTTAAACATCTCAATCTCAAAGTACTTAACACATTACAACTCAAATTCATATCAAATTATATTAATCAAAATTGAAAAATCTAGACTCGATCCTGCAAGGTTATCCTAATAATCAGCAATCTAAAAATGGTATCCCAAGCAGTTATAATTCATCTCAAGCAGTTAATATATTGAAATTTAAATTACTCAAACCAGCCACGCTTGGCCATGCTCTTTTAATTTTAAAGGGGGACTTAAGCATGCTTAGCACCTATGCAATTTAATAATTATGATTTTGCCCCCTTTATTTAATGCCCTGCATGAGCATGGCCACCTGCATAAGATTAGATTAGTATAAATCGTCCCTATCCTAAGGGTAGATCTAACGCACGATCATTTACATCACAGAATGCTGAAATTTAAATAAAAAAACACATCAATTCTATTTCTAGCAAACAGCATGCAGTGAAAGCTCGAAAACCCAGCACACAACAGAAAAGTAAACACCGGCCTAGCCTAAAACTAGAGTTGGTTGCCCTAGCAAACCATCTAAAGTGTGTGAGGTAGGCTGTGCGGTTTTGATATGTCCTAAATAGGCATTTGATTGAAGTTGTTTGATGTTCTAGTTGGTTTAAAGGTTTAAGGGAGTTTTAATTAAAATTTAAATCTTAATGATTTGAATTTGATTTTAAATTTGAGTTTGATTATTTGTTGGATACCACCTTTGTTGCACACCGAGGCCATGAAGTTTATTTCACCTTCCTTGGGGCTAATTTAATAGCCTCATAGGCCTGGGTTACTCAGTGGTACCCGGTATGATTAAATGTTTTGAGTTTGATTAAGGTTTAAAGGTTGATTAATTTTTAATTAAGGTTGGTTAGTTGCTGGTTTTAAGTTTGAATTAATATTTTCTGGAATTTTGAATGATTTATTGAATTTTGAGATTTTCTGGATTATTTTAATTATTTAATTCAAGGGTCAAAATTTGACTTTTTGATTTAAAGAGTTTTTTGGAATGTTAATATTCTATTAAAATACTAGACCTTAATACAATCAGTTAGACAGTAAGTACGCTGAAATTGGATTTTTCTAGATTTTATTATGAAGGTTTGAAGTTTTGACTTAAATTTGAACTAGGTTTGACCAAAAGTTGACTTTTTCAAATTTGATTGATTTCTGGAAACTTAACATTTTTAACAAATATTAGACCTTAAGATGAGTTGAATGCCTTTGAGTTTGCTCAATTTGGAGTTTATTTGAATTAGTTATGAATTCTTGAAGTTTTGAGTATTTATTGAATTTTTTTAAATTATTTAATTAGAGCCCTTTTCATGATTTGAATCCAAATAACCTCCAAACTTCTTGAAATCAACTCCAAAGGTCAGGAATGACCTAAGGAGTGATCTCCAAGTGTTTGGAGATTTTCTAGAATTTTTAATTATTTTTAATTAATTAAATTAATTAAATATTGAATTTCAATTAAACTTAAATTAAACTTAATTTTGAAGTCCAGTCAATGGGCTTTTATTTTTCATTGGTTAAGGGTTCAATTCTGATCAATTTGAGGTATTATATGTAATTTTGGATTTAATCTTGATTTATTAGAATTTCTGGAAGTTTAAAGGCTTAATTAAAGTTTAAGTTTGATTAAAGTAATTAAGTGGCTTAATGACTTCAAAATTCAGTAAGAAAATTTCTATGGGCTGAATATGTCACTAAGTTTAAATGTTTAAAGTTTCAAGTCAAAATGATGTGAATCCTAATTATTAGAAATATTCTAAGTTATCTAAACAAGTCCTTAATTATTGTCCTTAATGACACTAAGTTTAAATGGGTTCAAATCAAAGTTCTTCTAACCCTTAACATAACATGCATGATATACACACATACAAACACAATCAATCCTAAGTCTAAGAGAGCCTTAAACTAAGTCGTGTGTGTATGTCCTAAACATGCAAAGATTTATGCTAATTAAATATTCTTAATCAGATTAATAAATAATTAGGGCATAATCATTCATTAATATTCCCACATGATTTCTATTCAAATGTGTCGATCTATGTTTAAAATTTCCAAGTAGATCTCTCAATCCTAAAGGATTTAAATACATATGTATTACTTTAAAATAATTTCAAATATATATATAGTATACATAAACTTACATATGTATAAACATAACTAGATACTAGGAGGATCCTAAGGTCTAGAATGATCCTAAGATCTAAGATCTAGGAAAGATCCTAGGATCTAGAATAGTCTGGAAATTAGATTGATCTGAGATCAGGATTGATTTGAAACTGGATTGATCTAGAATCAGATTGATCCTAGGGTCAGGATTAAATCCTAAGGATTGGAAAGATCCTAAGGTCTTGATTGGTCCTACTAACCTCATACAAAAATGAGGTCAACAAATGCAATCAATGGTTTGACTATGGATCATGAATTTTTGGATTTTGATGAATTTTTAGATTTTTAGGTGATGCAGTCAACTTCATTAAAAATTAGGTCAACAATGGCAAAGGGAAATATATAATTATAATATGTGGATACTGAAAATCAATTGGTAGATATTTTCAGCAAACCCCTGAATTATTATACATTTGGTACACTTAGGACTAGACTAGATGTCATTGACATAAATTCTTAGGTTTTCAAGGTTATTGGATGTTAAAACTATTTTTTGTGATGTTTGTTCTTTGTTATGATTGTACTTTATGTTTTAGTTTTTTGCTTTCCATTGTTATAGTGTTACTATTTTTGGTGATGTCAAAAGGGGAGTAGGTAGTATTGTTGGTTTTATTGAATTAGCTAACTACAGGAGCACGAATGATATAAGTTCAATTTGAACTTAATCTCATACTTAAAGCAAGCTATGCCAACCCTTTTATCATGCTTAATTGGCCTCCTAGTAATCCCAAGACCTATAAAACCCTCTCAATCTCAAATTTCTACTGATACTTTTACTTTGGACACTAGCTTATAAGACTAGAAATTTTAATTATTAGGTTAAGAAGTTATCGCTCTTATTTTGTGCTTTGCCTCATGCAATCTAAGAGTCCCCACAAGTAGTCCTATTAAAAAAATTAAGTTAATAATGGCTGTGATGTTGATTTAAGATAGACCATGATCACCTTTGGTTGCCTTAGATGAATCTTCTTAGCACAACAATAATTGTTTGTAGCCCCAACTAAGATAATCAAGCTAATACCTAAAGCTATTTGTTGTTTGATCCAGAGCATACACCTGAACATGGTTACATATTTTAACTCTATAGGGCTATAAAGTTCATCTAGATAATCTATTTGAACACTTAAATAACCCAAATAGACCAAGGCGTCGCAAAGAATTTGTATTTGTAAGTAAGTTCATATATGAGTTGCTCAATGGACAAAAACAAATTCTTATTTGTTGAATCAAGGGTATCATGATCTAATGACCACAATAACATCATATGATTGTTTCTTAGAGGATGTAATATTATTCTTTTGCACATATAGATAGTTATATATTTGACTCGACCTTTATCATTTGAACCTTGATCAGCAACACAACCATACATATGTATTGATTAACCATGAGCCATATGGCATTCGCTTTCCACATCAACATCTATCAGGCATCACCAAACATTCATGTAATGATTACAGTATCTATAATCATTATGACATGTTTGTTCGATATTTGATTGATAGTTAAAATCATACATAACTACAAAAAATATATAAAATAAAATTCATTTAATTTGAGAAAAAATAAAATATATTATTTAGAAAAAATATTTTTAATTTTTTTAATAAATATATTTTCTAAAATTTTAAGATTTTATATATTTGAGAATTAAAAAAAAAAATCAAACCTTGAAAAACTATGAAAACACTTCTTTAAAATATATATTGACACATTATTATACTGGGTTTAATAGTTTGCATATCTCAAGAATGTGGCAACTAAAAGAAAATATTTTCTTTTAAAAAAAAAAACTTCATTTTTTTCCGTTATTCAAAATTTTCTCTCAACAATATCTTAATCATTTTCTTAAAAATCTTTATGGTTGAGTAATTATTATTTTAGCAATTTATTCAGAGGTAAATGAATCTTTCAGTGGCCTCTAGATGTTTGACATGCACAGAATAATTTCTACTTCTTGAAAGTACTTAAACAGGATTTTTTTTTTTTGTTTCTAAATGTTTTATCACTTAAAATCAAACAGTGTGACTATTTTTCTATTGCAAATGTTTGTATGAATGTTGAAATGACATTATAAAATTATAAGCTTTTTTTAATAAAAATTTGAGCAAATTTAATCACAAATGCACACAGGCATATGCAAGGCCTTCAACTCATAAACCTTTGGTTTGCAACCTAATCTCCCAAATAATAGGCTAAAATAGGCTGCATATCAAATATGAATTTTGATGTAAAGTACGTCGTTGGCCGTCGTGAGATGTCTTAAACAGCTCCATCAACTCTTATCATTGATGCCTGCACCTATCATCACCAACAATGCGACCATCGACCATTGTTGATGTCTAGTTTACTTCACGGCCATCGTCAACCGACACTAATATCTATTGTCCTCCATCACTGATCGATTGTAATCAACTTGCATTGAATTTAGATTCATCTCAAGATAATGTTGAGAATAGAGAAGACTTCTCACCTCATCTCAAACCACCCGAAGCCTGTCAAAGCAGCCGCTACCTCTGCCATTACATCTCCTTCACAGATTACCAGTTGCTAGCTCAATCTCAAACATCGATGGATAATGGTGTCTGTAACTTACAACTAACTCAGGGCATACTCCTCTTTATACTGCAACAATTACTCTTATATATTTGCGTATATACGTCTTTACTGTATTGTCTGAAGCAAGGAAGTAATGAAAACAATTTCTCACAAAAGCTCTTCACTATTCTCTTGCTCTTTACATCTCTGTTTCTTAGTTTCTTTGTTATAGTTAGTATTATATTATGCTATTACTTAGTATCTTTCATGGTATCGGACTCGTTGTCCTATAATATTTAATATTCTCTGTTAGTATTTTCATTCCTCTTCTCCTATTATGTATCTCCCACTAGTCTCTTTGTCTTTGTACTCTTTGCTATAGATGATTCTTCCACTTCCTCTACGCATATGCCAACTCACACTGAGGGTTCTCTTTTTTTTAAACTGGGTGACATCTCTACATCTCAGCTCAATTTTCTTAAGTCTAATATCACGCAAATTGCTCATACCTAAATTCGAGCTGAGAACTATCCTGAATGAAGATCTTAAATCTTGAAACTACTCAAGGAAAATTGCTTTGATGAATATTTAGATGGATCCACCACATGTCCTCCTAAATATATTGTATCTAGCAACGGTCAAATATCACTCAATCCTCAATACATCTTGTGGTTGCTCATTATTCAAAATATTATGATTGTCCTTTCCTCAATTATAACTGCATCCATTCTTCCTTGCATGTTAAATTCATCAATTCATACTTTACAGATAGATGGCAGAGACAAATATACAAATAAAACATTTAACAACTTTTGCAATGTGGCAGCGCTCGCTCATCAATATTATTGTCTATATACTCAGCAGGATGGCATTACAAAACAAAAATATGGACATTTTCTTGAAACTGTTTGCATGTTACTGCTCCTGTTGTTTGTCTCATGAACAAGTTATCCTCTAAGACCGCAAATATACATTATCTTTCCCAAATACTCTACAATAATCTCATAATTATTTGCATCTTCAAGTCTTTGGCTGCCATTGTTATCCTTCGTTACAATCCAGTACTTCACGCAAACTTACTCCCCAATCTGCCAGAAGTAACTTTACTGGATATGCTTATTCCCATAAAGGATATAAATACTACTATACTTTAACTGACATAATTATTATTTTATAGCATGTTAAATTCGATGACTCAACTATGTTACAGCAAGTTGATTCTGCCACTAGCCAAATAACAAGGCTTTTACCACTACTATATCTTTCAGCTTGCTTCGCGCCTCATATCAATCACTTTCTTCTATAGACAAAGCTCAATTTTTATGCTATTCCTCTCAGTAATCTACCACATACTCCAGCCCATTGCTCTCCACTTCAAAAACTCTACAGCCTTCCCCTGGCCCCCTGCCTCTATCGCCATCTCCATCCAATTTTAATCAGCCGCTCTTACTCGGCACCATATAGCCATGAAGCTTCGGACTAGCTCTCTCAAACCAAGATAAATATCCTTTTTTTCATGATATAGGTACTTTCTCAACTCCAACCCCCAAAATTTCTACAGGTAGACATCCCGAAAGGCTCCGAGTGAATTTTAGGTTCTTCAATCGCATGGATTAGGTTCTTGTTCATCTACATTCTTAGCAAAATGTGTTTGGTGTTAAGTGGGTCATTAAATTGAAATGCAATGCTAATGGTATTACTGTTCACCAGAAAGCCTGATTGGTAGCTCAGGGATACAAGCAAGCGTCTGTCCTTGATTATTTGGGCACCTTCAATCCTATTGCCAGACTCCCTACTATACCATTTTAACAAGACAAGTCTTTAATTGGATGTCTCTAATGCTTTTCTCAATGTTTATCATAATGAAATAATATACATGGGCTTCCAAGATCCATATTATCTCTCTCATATACCTTCCAAAGAAAATCATCTATAGATTCAAGCAAGCTCTACAACAATCATATGCTAGAAACAAATAAAGAAACTAACACATTGATGTAAAAATTGGCAAGGAAGCAACCAAAGATGAAAGGAAATAAAGTTCCAACATATGATGGACAAACTCTAAAATTTTCTTACAACACCAATACGCTACGTCATATAATGCCAAAGCCCTTAAGGCGCCACTCGATCTAATGTTGAGGCCCACTATAAAATTTTTAATAGAACATACAATGCTCAAATACTGACCTATATTGTCGTAGCACTATGTCCTAAACAAAAAATTAATTGTAAGGCATTATAGAAGTACCTATATGCTACAATATAGCTCTTAGGTGATACAATTTGAATATTCAAAATTTTTAGAGAGATTTCTAAATTGGGAGGAGTTACTTGGTACTTTGTAGGAGTTACATTATGAGTCAAAAAAAGAAAGTTTTTGGGGAGGAGAGAGAGAGACCATTGATGGGAGAATTAAGAAAAGGAGGAAGTACAAAAAGGAGGAAGAATTCAAGATAATTTTGGGCACAAAATTGCATATGGTTCAATTTTCTTAAAAGCTTTTTTATTCTCTTCCTTTTGAATTCTTAAGTTCATAAATCTTATAGATTGTATCTTCCATTCCATCATGAACTAAAATTTGATTTTTTGTATTTTAATATATGATTGTTTGGTTAGCTTTATGCTTCATTGAGTTATTAAATAGTCATTAATCAACTTCACACCATCTAATTATATTAGAAGATTCATTTAGGGCATGTAAAAGATGAATCAATAAATTTCTAAGTGAGATATAAATATACTCCATGAGAATATATTGAAATTGTTTAATTGATTATACTTTTTAATTATCAGAAGATATTAGAAAACACTTTTTTTCTTGATTGGTAATCTATTTTTGTATATTTGAAATCAAAAATGAAAGTTAAAGAAATATATTTTAATGAAACAATGTTTCAAGATTTTCTCTCCAAGTTTAGTTTGTAGAAGTAGAGTATAAAATTTTCAGTCAAATTTTTAAATAAAGTTAATGATAATATAAAGAAATTAAGTTATTGATCCTCATGAAAATGCTACTCTACTTATCATATATTATTGATTCAACCTATGCACTTACATATAACATTGAAAAAGCCAGCAAGTTTTTAGTATTATTATCAGGGATCAATATTATTATGAAGGAGTTAGCGTTGATTCAATTATATGTGGTTTTAATTTAGCTTATTATTTGTATTTTTATTTATATATTTTTAGTTCTATTTTTATTTTTAGTTAGTTTTATCTTACTAGTGCTTGCATAATGCAGGAAAATCTACATTGATAACCTTTAATCTTGACATTTAATAACATGTAAAGGAAATAAAATGGAAATACTATGATCCCTTGCATAATCATACAATAGCAAATCCACTCAATGACATAGATGCCCTTAGGACTTTAAGATATGAAGCTACACCTCTTATGAATGGCATTCATTGAATCATTAATCGGCCAGACATTCAAGTTTTCAACTTAAATATTTAATTATTATTCAAATAGTGTAAAATTTTCAAATTGGGGTTCATAAAATTAAAATCATAATCTTTATACAGAAAGTTTCTTTGAAATCTATATAGCCTTTAAATATAATGGTGTGTCAAAAGAAACAATAAGACGTATGTTTCTTTAATTTTCACTAAGAGATAAAACAAAAATATTGTTAAATTCACTATTTCATCTAAATAAATTGGAATAAACTTGCAAAAAAAAAATATTTGGTAAAATAAAATTTCCCATAAAAAATAGCCAAGTTAAGAAATGATATAAGCTCATTCAGTCAACTGGATAATGAATCAATTTATGAGGCTTAGGAGAGATGTAACAACTTATTAAGGAAATGCTCACATCATACATTATCTGATTGGCTAATTGTTCAAAATTTTTGTAATGGTTTAGTTGGGACATTACGAAAAAATAATAATAGATGCTATTACAACCGGATCATTAATGTCTAAATCATTTGACTAGGCCTATACGTTGATACACGATATGATCACTAACAATTTTCTATGGACATCTCATAAAATGAATATAAAGAAAGAAGCAATTGTAAATGAAAATAATGTTTTGTTTATTTTGACTTCACTAGCAGCTGTAATATTTAAGAAATTAGATAAAATGAGAGCAACAATAGTAATAAATCAATTAATGATTTATGATAATTATGATATTTCTCATTTAAGTGAATCATGCCCTTAAATTTTGGAATCTATAAACTATGTTATAAATAGATGAAATAATCCTTGCTCAGATATTTATAATCTTGGTTAAAAAAAGCTCCTTTTTTTGGAATAATAGTCAAAATATATAAGAAAATAATTGGAATAATGATCAAATTGATCCTATAAGAAACTAGAATAATAATTAAAATAATAATAGTTTATATCCAAGAACTAATTTCTTACCAATATATCTTCCTCAAGTTTAATCAAAAGAAAAAAAAAAAGTTTTCTTTGGAAGAGGTTGTGTTGTAAATGAGCACTCAATTGCAAAGTCAAGCTACAATAATTAGAAACATTAAAGTACAATTAGGATAATTAGCAAATATATTGGCTAGTATACCTCCATGAACTTTGCCTAGTAATGCAAAAGTAAACTATAAGAAAATTCTCAAAGATCAAGTACGGCAATTAAACTTAGGAGTGGAAAAAATTAGAAGAGTTGAGAAAGGAAAATCAAAACTTAAATGAAACTTAACAGGGTAAATTAAAGGGAAAATGGTAAAAGTGAAGAATTAAAAGAGAGAAAAATAAAAATAATAATATAATAAATAAGAGTAAAACTAAAAACCCTCCACCCTTTCCTCAAAACTTATAGAAGCATAAACTAGATAAACTATTATGTAGGCTTTTAGAAAATTTGAGAAATTTACAAATAATATTCTATTTAGTAAAGCATTTGAATAAATGCCTCAATATACAAAACTTATAAAAGATATACTCCCCAAACAGAGGAAACTAGAAGAATTTGAAATAGTAGTCTTCACTGATAAATGTATGGTAATCATTTTATGAAAACATTCATAGAGAATAAGGGATCGAAAGAGTTTCATAATTTCATGTACAGTTGGGGAAAATTCTTTGGAAAAGCTTTGTGTGACCTAGGAACTAGTATAAACATAATATTTTTTTTAGTTAAAATCCACGGTGGGGCCTACGCGTTAATAGAAGAAAGGGATTACAAGGTCCAAAAGGGGAACCTTTAGCTCACTAATGCTCATGTGAGCTACAAAAAAAACAAAAGTAAAAAACAAAAGTAAAATCTACGAGTCAAAGGTCCCCTCTAATGAAAATTACATGAGAGCCTAATAACATTCTAGGGTTGTCAGGAGGCAGCACCCAAAAAATAAAGAACTTGAAATCAGTATTATGCACATACTTTCTGCAAAAAATAGGAGTCTTGCAAGCAAAAAGCACAAGGCAATACACCCCAAAAAGAAAGATCCAAGTGAATGCATTTGGCATAATCTTTCTGCCAAAAAATTTGAACTTGCAACTTAGAACAACAAGCCAATCAGCCTGCAGTACAAAATAAAGGCTACAATAGAAGATGGTAATGCTAATGATAATATAGTAATGAAACAGTAAGTTAGATAAAATGAATGCATTATAACAGACATGATCTAAAAAAAGGAAAGCAAATAAGCAAGAGAGCTGCAATAATTTAAAGACAAAGTAACCTTTCTCCAAATGTGGATGAGGGAAACAGCAATCCACCAACAATATATAAGCAGTCTAAGTACTTTATCATTGAAGACAATGTTAATGTTAACCCGAGAAGAGCACACAAGAAGTAGCAGAAAATGATCAATTACATGCAGGAGCTGCAGAAAGAAACTTTTCTGTATGTGACAATAATAACAATCAGGCAGGTCCACCGCCACATTCTGACTGTGGGAATTACAATTCCTAAACTAAATGAAGCTAACCGAAAACCAAATCAAACGAATCACATTCAAATCACAGAAATAATTGAAAGACCAAATAATATAACAATAAAAATCCATGCTGAAATAGACCCAGGCAGCAAATTTATGAAACCTCTTTAAAGCCAAAAACAAATTCAGGTGGTCTAGGTCAATAGAGCTCAGGATGTTAGTATCTACCGGAACATCAAGAAGAATACCAAAATGGCACCCAATTCTAAACCCAAACACACTTTGCCGCCTCCAATTGGCAGTGGAGAAGGCACTAGAACCACATCAATTCCCATCCCACCAACCTAAAATCTAGAGACACCTATCAGAAATGGCCAAAGGATCAAATACTAAAAGGAAAATCCAGTAAACCCAAAGGGGCCACCCAGGAAGCACATCGAACAGAAACCAAACACAGCTAACAGCCCAAATCATAAGATGATGAATATAGCAAGGCAATCTAGAACCACAAACCCAGAGAAAAGAAGAGCAACATTTAAAGTTCAAATTAGGATACCAATAAGTCCAATCATCGCTCAAACCCAGACCATCAACACCAATAGAAATGCTGAAATCCAAGTGATCAAGATCAGAAAGAATCATTATCCCACAAGTATCAAAAATCACATTGAAGAAACCAGCCAACACATCACACCATAGTACAACCAAAAAATAGAAGCCATAATACATCATAATACAATTGTTCCACCATAAATTAAATTGACATAAAATAAAACCAAGCTATAACTTAGCATAAACAAAAATCAAATAAAGGAATAAATACATAGCAGCTACAACAAGAAGCAATAGAAACTTTAAAAAGCTGAGCCCAAAAAGAAAGATAGCAAGGAAAACCAAAATAAGGGAAGGCCAGGACATCTAGGAAAACTGAATGTGGGGGAGGCCATAACGATCCAATTTAACTAACCCTTTAACCTCCATAGGTAAAGAGTGTTCAGTAAATTCAGTAAAGCCATTTAACTTACATCCCATTTTAGCAAGAGAATCAACAACAATATTCCATTCCCTCAAAATATGAGACATACAGTAAGTGATGAGAGATAGCCAATGCTTAATATCTCTTAACATATAAAAATTAGCAGGATTTGAGCTAGAGTTATCCTTAATATAATGAATCAAAAGCATAGCATCGACTTCAATCCAAACCTTAATGATACCTAACAAAATGCATAATTGAAGGCTGTAAAGAAGACTCTCAATTTCAGGTTTAATAGCAGTATTAGCAGTAGAAGGACCCGTAAAAGCAACAATAACAAAACTATTAAAATCCCTAATAATATCACCACAACCCGCATTCAAATTATTCCTAAATCCATCAGTATTAAGCTTAAAGCACATGTATTTGTCAAATTTTTAAGAAATTTGGGTTTGGGGAGGTTCAACCAACTATAACTCTATAATTGGTTAACAAATGATTGGCTTATCATAGCCGATTAAATAAGATGTTTAGTTAAGGCAGATAAATTTATCTTCATTGTCAACTTTATAGTACTTGATGTGGAGGAAGATAAAAGAATTGACCATTATTATAGAAAGGTTTTTTAGCTACAAGAAGAATCATGATAGATGAGAAGAAGGCGGAATTAACCATAAGTTCACGATCAAGTAGTAAGTTCTAATGTTTTTCAATCATTGAAGTTTCCTAATGAAAATAATAAAGTGTGTATTAGAGTTATTTTAGTGTAAGAATGTGTGTGTGTGTGTGTGCCGGGGGGGGGGGGGGGGGGGGGGGGGGGTGGTGGGAGGGACGGGACTTAAATATAAATTCACTTTAATAAACATTATTAGATTTATAACAAATGAGGGATTCAGTTTAACAAACATTATTAGATGTATAACAAATGAGGGAAATTGAATACAATCCTTTTTAGAATAATGTACAAAGACTTCTTTAAGAAAAAAAAAAAGAAATATTAGATATGTCTTCCATAGCACAACACATGATGTCATGACCTGGCCCAAGAGATTGAAATAGGGGTGAAAAAAGTTGAGTCAAGCTCAAGTTTGGGCTAGCTCGAACTCGGTATGTCTACTCAAAGAAAGCACAAACTCGAACTCAAGCTCAAATCGAGCTCATATGGTGAGCTTGAACTCAGCTCACCAGAGTGTAGCAGGCTTGAGCACGACTCATGAGCTTGCCTCATATATATATATATAATATTTTTATTTATTTATTTCTAAAATTATTTATGTATGAGGTTTCAATAAGTTGCAATTGGGTTTAATATTTATAAAAAATATAAAGGTATTTATGTAAGTAAGAGAAAGTAATCATTTAATCATTCATCCAATACCATATAGGAATATTAACATTGTTAAGTGAATATATAACATGCCATGATAGTCCATATATTAAATTTGATAAAAAATTATAAATATATAATTGCCCACTTTAAATTTTAGATGATCAGCACTTCCACTTCATGGTTACTTCAATGTTAACATAACTTTAAACAACTCTTCCTTCATTCATAACTTATGCATCATGTATAAATTCATATTAATTTACTTAAAATTTCATATTTCTAAGCTTATATGAAATAAAAAAGATAACCCTAAAATCTAACTCATACTACAACTTATATATATTTCTTACTTTTTCAAGTTACAAACCATTTCTTTCCTCTCTAACTCTATTCTTCTTCTTCACACCAAATTAATCCAAAACATTTCATATCACCAAATGTTAAAATATAATAAACATTATTCATCCTATAAATTATTTTCATTTTTTAATTTTATCACATGAAATTCTTAATGCATGCTTCATGTACATACCTTATTTGCTTCTCCAACTTTTGTGAAATATCAATCCTCTTATTCTATTTTTTCTTTTCACAACGATTCCTAAACATTTCCTTTAGAATTAAATCTTAGGAATAACATACATAGTATAATAACATCTTAACTTTTCAATTTTTCCTCAATAAAATTTTTATTTTTTTCAAAATTTATTCATACCTTAATCCTTATTCTTTCATGCAATCATAAATATACTTATTTTGATCCTCTCTTTTCATATGCTCTCAAATTCTATCAACATTTCTTTGTAAAATATTAACCTTAGCTTGTAAATATGAAATTATAAATATTCTAAATTGATTTTATTTAATTTTATAACAGGAGAAAAGCAAAATGAATACATTCCCATACATTTACTCAATTTGCTACTTGAAATTGATGTCTAAGCTATCACCTAAATCTTGATAGGCTCAGTCTCATGCAAAACTCTGCTCTTAAGCTTGGCTACTCACACACACCCTATTCAACCTTCCTTCATGGTTTGACTCCTTTACCCACTTACCCTTGTGATTTCCCTCACTTGCTCTCCCTACCTCCACCTCCTATTTCCTTTTATTTCTTGCTCACTCTCTCAATTTTCATCTTCATCTCTCTTTCTTATTCTTTATCAATCACACCTTCAATTCTCCCTCTATCTTTGTCTCTCGATCTTGATCTCACTTCCACTCTCCTTCTTTATATCTATAGCTTGCTCTTGACTATTAGCCCTCATTTGTAAATTATTCTTAACATCCACTCTCCACTCGCCCTACTCCTTATCTCTCCTATCAATATAACTTTGACTTTGATTCCATTGAACAAATATTGTCAATTCATGTAATTTTTTTATAAATTGTTCTTAACAATCTCTTATTCTTATAAATTTATCATGTAAAATAAAATTTTGAAGAGATTCTAATAAAAATAATAATGAATTCATGCAATCAATTACTTATGCACAAGAGCACTTAAATGTTAATTTGCTAGAAATTAAATTTAAGATTAAGATTTAATGATTATATCATTTTTATTAATCATATTTACATAATAATTAACAATAAATGACTACCTTAAATCAAGATAAAATTATAAATAATTAAAATAGAATTCATGCCATTTTGATAATCTTTTATCAGTTTAGACCATTATATGCTTATTTGAGGATAAGTAATCATTCAAGTTTGAGGGATTTGATAAGTTAGCTTTACTTTCTAAAATATCCTGCTATTTTAACATATTTTCAAGTAAAAATATAAAACATTGGATAAATTCTATGATAATTTACGGGCAATTTGGTTTGCTAAAGAAGGAAAATAAAGTATTTATGTCTTAGTAAAAATAAAATTTAAGTGATTGGTTTGCGGAAAAAGGAATATAGTGTAAAATTCCAATGAGTTTCTTTTTCAATCCCTACTTTATCTTTTATATATTCTAAACTCATCCAATTTTGACCGAATTTCTTTTTTAGCACAAGCCAAACTCCCTAGTTCATTTTTGAAGGAGTGTAGTGCAAAATTCCACTGTCACCATCCGATTGCATAGCCACTGTTGGCACCCAACTACCGCCCTTTGCTGCCCACCACCGCCAGTCACTACCACCAATCGCCACGGCCACCTGCCCATCACTGCCACTGCCCTACCACCACCGACCTCTACCCATTTCCATTCACAACACACAGTTGGACATTGCCCCCATCGTTCCCCGTCGTCTGACTGCTGGTCACCGCAAACCATGAATCGCGGCCGCTGATTTTTGGTCATCACCAGTCACCACCAACCGCCATCATCCTTTTACTTTACAATGAATTCACTTTACTCCAAGTTAAAAAAAGGGGTAATCTAATGCAAATATTTACAGTCATCCAAATAACTTCAAATATTTTAAATGCACTACATTTCTTTCATATTGAATTCCTTTTGCTCTACACTCCTTTTGCAACAAATCAAACAACCTTTTAATGAATATTATAGATACATGTAAAGAATCATATACATTGAAGAAAAACTATAGATTTTATCCACAACACCTAAGCACTACATCATATGGCACTGAGGGTGCCACCCATTCTAGTGCTGAGCAACCATTTTCAAAATTATTGACAGAGGAGGCAGTGCTTAGAAGGTGCCTATAAGACTATAATGCTATACCTCAAAGAAAATTTGATGTGTGGATAAATGAATTTGATTTCTTGTGTTTTAAGGCATGATTATTTGATTTACTTTATGCTTCACTGAGTTTCTAAATGGCTATTAATCAACTTCACATTTTACAACATCTATTGATATCGGAAGAGACATTTAGGGCATTATAAAAGATAAATCAATAAGTTTTTAAGTAAGAAATGCACCAAATTAGGGGTTTGCAATCTTTTAAGAGGGTAGGAATATGGAGAATGGGTTAAATTGATTAGATTTTAGAATTATTGGAAGAGATTAGAAAATACATTTATTTGTTGATTGACAAACTATTTTTCTAATTATGAAATCAAATTAAAAAGTTGAAGAAATATATTTTAATGAAGCTTTGAACCATGATTTTTTTTCTCTAAGTTCTAGTTTGTTTGTAGAAGTAATTAGCGTTTAAAAAACTTTTTATAAAATTATTGAATAAATTAACAATAATATAAATAAATATTTTTTTTTTCAAAATTAAATTTTCGATCCTCGTTGGAACGATGCTCTACTTGTCGACATATATTACTTATTCAACATATACACTTGTGTGCAGATAATGCTAAATAGATAATATGATTATATGGATTAAAAATCCACGCCAAGTTACTCTTGCTAAACTCTCATATCTCGAAGTGTGAAGAAATAGTCCACAATTTCACATTCATCTACGGAAGCCAAATATCGTGCTATGGCTGCTATCACCACTGATATTTTTTTGTTTTATCATCTATATGATGAATTCTATTTTTCTTTAGACACTACACTTCTATATTGAGATGAAATTTTAACTATAGCTATTGCCAACAATTCATCGTTTGATGCTTGCATTGAAATCGATCATCACTTCATTTGCGAGGGTGTTCAATTTAAGATAATTGCTATTCATCATAGCTCCATTCAGAATCAGCTTGCTAATATTTTTACATGCAGCCACTACCTCTGCCATTGCGTTTCCAATGTGCATCGCCAACGGCTAGATCAATGTCACCTGTAGTTGGATTACCATATCAAGTTATACTTTTCTTTATGTCGCTGTAGCTACTTTATGTATTAGTACACAGCCACACATACGTCTTTACTGTATTAGTTGAAGCAATGAATTCACGAAAATAATTTCTCATAAAATAGTTCTTGTTTGAAAAAGCTGTAGCAGCTTTTCATAAAGTTAATTGTAAAATTATTTTGAAAAAAATAACTTAACTACTATTTTTTTAAAAAAATAGCTTTTCCACTACAAATCTTTTTGAAAAACATTAGAAAGCAGCATTTATTAACAAAAAAATGGACCCTTCTTATAAGAATTTTTCAAAAATATAGAACAAAAAAAAAATCCACATATTATAGGCTCCAGCCATTGTCAAATGCTACATAATTGGCAATAGAAGAATCAAACTATCATAGGAAAGTTGAATATGATGCTTACTCTAGCTTCACCCTTGTTGTGAGGGTGGACCCTTTCAAACAGGTGCATAGTGAGAATTGCACAAAAAGAGCCTCGAAAGTAAGAGTCCGTTTAGGACTGCTATAGTTTTCTATAAAGATAGTTGTAAAGTGTTATGAGAAAAATAATTTTTTTTTTAAAGCTGCAGTAAAAAGTTACTTCCAAGCATAAAAATTTCTTGCAAGTAATAAAAAATAATAGTAAAATAGAAATTATGATTGAGATTTTTGAAAAGCAAAGAAGTAAGAAAATTGTCTCACATAGACCATAAGTGTCATTGAGATAATACTACTAAATTAACAAACGATGCCTTGTTAAGCAAGGTAGAATCATCCTTTCTTTGTAGGATGGGTAGAAATTTTTAAGTAATTAAATAATATGATAATTAAATGATTATAATAATAATTAAAAGAATAAATTTACATAAAATTGGTATTTCTAGAGAATAAAACACAAATAACTAGTTAACTAATACTACCACATTAGTAAGAAGAAAATCTAAGGAGACAAATCAATTGAGAGTAAAGAGTTAAGCTAGACTTTATTTTTGTGATAATTGAGTTAAACTATGAACTAAGGGAGGGCGAATTCCAAAAAACTGTGAATTAAGGAAAAAAATTTGAGATGGGCACACTCCAACATGATTTTGCTCCTACTATCGAGAACAGTTGGATGGCTATGTCTTATAACTTTTTTTATCAACTAGATAACAATGTTATATACCGCATGTTAAGTACTATTGCTAGGTGTTATTTGAGCAACTTAGCATTTTCTAGGAAAATCTTTTTAGACTTCTAGCCCGGATTCAAAGAACTTATTATGGACAATCGTCCTTGAATGACACATCATACCTCGCACGAGAAACATTCATGTTTAAGGATAAAATTAGGATAGTTTTTCTTACTGTTTTCTAAAACGATTTTTTAGTATAAAATTTCATATTCAAAAAACTATTTATTAAAAAGCTGTTTTATAAGATAGTAAAGAAGCTGTCCCACACGAAGCCTAAGATTTTATTTAGTACAGCTTTGTTATTGCTTTCTAAAGCAACTTTTTAGTATAAAAATTTATTGTTCAAAAATTTTTTGTAATAACTAGAAAGCTGCTTTAAAAGCAGGAAAAAGCTGTCTCAAACGAAGCCTAAATTGGATTAGCCTGACACAATCATCGCAACCCAAATAACTTGCTTCAAACATGAGTCAGCTCAATCAATTATAATTGGAATAGGCAAAGATGAAGGTAACTCAAGTATGTATGAGAGTCCATAATTTTTTTTTTATTTTATTTTTTGAAAAAACCAACAGAGGGACTTACACGTTAAGTTAAAAAAGGATTACAAGTCCTTAATGAATAGCCAGCTCTCTAAAATTATAACATTTAAAGCAAAACCTATGAGTATATGATTCAATCTATTACAAGAAAAGAACAATAAAAGTAACAAAACAAGCAATTCCACCAAGAGAACCTAAGAGCCCCCCAATAGAGGGACCACAGAAGGAAAGTAAGAGCAACATAACAGCAGCAATCGGCCCCAGCCAATCGAAGCATCATAAGGCCACAACAACTTGCAAAAAAGGTACCAACAAAGAATAGGCAATAAAGAGGAAAAGCAAACAACAAGCCTCCAACAAACTAACAGAACTAGCGGATAAACACCCACAACCAACCACGGTACACATGCGGCCCCAGCCAAAAAACCATAAAGATGACAACCACCCATCCATCAAAGAGAGACGAACAGAGCATGAAAGACCAAACAACCCAAACAAACAGGAAAAATAAAGCCAAATATTTAAAGCCCATGAACTCGAGGTTTTGTTTTATTTTTCTATTTTTTTCCTTCCAAACTTTCCAGAGAACCCCTCAGCATTCACCTGAACCACATTTAAATTACAATCATCAGTAGACAATTAGATAAATCACCATGAGTTCCCTCAAAGGCCCAGTCTTTGTCCAATTGAGAATAAATCCAATCCGCATGGCCAACAGGAATGTCAACCAAGAAATCCCCACTACTCAAAGCAGTAGCATCAATGTTAGAAATAGGAGTAGGAGATAAGCCAATTAAGTGCGCTTTATCATAAACCACCAATCCATCATGAATAGCCAAAGTCGCATTGACAGAAACAGGAGGAGAAACATTCCCTACAGGCCTCAAATTTCATGAGTAGAAATTAGGTTAAATGTTATTCAGGTTTCAAGTTAACCAAAAGAGACATTATCAATTCGCAGCCTATCTTGATCATTTGGTAGAGAGTTTTAACTACCAACAAATAGGTCTTTGGTTCAAAATTTTGTATATGATATATGTATGAGTTTGTCTTTAATTAACTCAAAAGTATAAAAAAAATAAAAAATAAATAACATTATAAATTCAATAAGATTTTCTTTCATAAAGTCTTCAGTGTTCCTTTTCTCCAAATAAAATAGGCAGCCCATATCAATCCCATTGTAGTACTTACTATTCATAAGTCAGAAAAAGGGTTCGGCCCATTCATTAGAACAGGAAAATTGTATGATGACTTGCCATATAAAATTAATTGAGAGACATAACTAAAATTGCCAATTATGAGATCTTATCCAAATCATTAAAAAAATATAATAATAATAATAATAATAATAATAATAATAATAATAAATACATAAAATATATTAAAATATAATACAGATTATAGCAAAATTAATAGCTATATTTTATTATGATGATAAAAATAAAATTTTATAAAAAAAATCATAATTTTAATTTCTCAAATATTAGACCTAGTAAAAATACTCACTCTTCATGTTAAAAACTGAAAAAAAAAAAATTACAGGAAAATTTTAAAAAATTGTAAATAAAATAACTTAAAAATTAAATAATGCAATATTTCTAAATTTATAAAATTATCTTTTTAGGAATATCAAATTGAATTAATAACTTAACACTTTCAGCCTAATGATTCCACAAACCATTAATTGAGGTTTAAAAAGTCAGATCACATATTAAAGTAGAAAAAGAGGTGTTTTGAAAATTCAAATGTTGAACAACTGAATTAAAGCTCTAGAAATTTACTTGATCAGCACTGATACGTCACTAAAAGATTGTCTTGATCAGGCATGAATCTCGATGCATTTGAATTAGAAACGTTCAAAGTTAAATTTGGGACCATCCAAACTCTAATTTTCAGCAAACTTATAATCAAATTGAATGTCTCGATGAGACAAACCCAACGACAGCAAAACTTGTCAAATCAAAGTTCAATTGAGCCCAAATCAATGACTTGAAGTATATTTGAAAGCTTCTGAATATTAATTGTGTGACCAAATGATTGCAAGAAAAACCTCAATTAGAATGTTCAGAGTATAGCATGCAGCAATATATAAAAGGTTATGCAAAGAAAACTTCGTAAAATATGAGAAAAACATATTTTAATCCATAACCCTTTATTAAAAGCAAAAATTGAAATTCTTTCTCCTTCGTCTCTTCTTCTCCCTCTTCTGCTCTCTTCTTCTTTAGCAAGGTGGTTATGATGATGGAATGGAAAATAGTTTTAGATATTTTAATATTAAAATTTCACTATTTTGATCTAGCATTATGATGCTCACCGTCCCAGCATTGCTATGCTCTCAAAGAATCTTTCAAATGCTCTCATAATATCCTCACTTGAGGCTCGGTGTCATAATGGTGCTTCTCTATGCCACACCGCACACCCAAAACTTATTTTTTTTATCAATTTCTTGAGAGCTCGATGTTGCGACGTAGCCAAACCTGGCACCACGGTGCCTACATAGCAATTTTCTTAACTTGCATTTTCACTTTTTCGACCCAACTCATGACTACTTAAAGCCCCATTAAATATTCTAAGACTAATAATTACAAATTAAATCAAATCCACACAGACATTTAGCTTAATTAATCTTAATTACCTGAATTTTAGAACAATAGATATTACATTCTCCCTTCCTTACATAAATCTCAACCTCAATATTTTGAACATTTAGTATAGTTAGGCAGAATAGATCTAGATATAATTACCTCTTCTCATCCCCTTTCTCTCAGTTTGCCTCCCTCTCTAACCTATGCTTCTACTAGACTTTAGCCATTATGATTTTCTTATTCCACAACTAGTTTACATCAAAATCTAGAATACATTCAGGTTCTTTTCTATAGGTCAAGTTGGGTTGAACTTCCACTTTAGCTTCTAGGACTCTCTTATCAACATCTAATACCCATTTTTTAATATCAACACATGATATATATTATGGATATCCAATATATGATATGGCAGACATAATCTGTGAGAAAATTTTCCAATCATTTCCATCACCTCAAACTATCCAATGTATCGAGGTCTTAGCTTGCTATCTTTTCTAAATCTTCTTACACGCTTCATTAGACTAACTTTTAATATACAAAATCATCCACTTAAAATTTTCTAAATCTTCTTACACGCTTCATTAGACTAACTTTTAATATACAAAATCATCCACTTAAAATTTTCTTGAACACCCTGCTACGATCATAAATATTAACCTTAGAGATTTCTTTCATAAATAGTTAGGTCAGCTTGTCAACATAATCAATCTACCTCAACAAAAAAAATGAGCAAACTTTATCAACCAGTCTACAATCACCCATACTGCATAATGGCCATGCTTATACCGAGGAAAACCTATAGAAAAATCTATAGTAATATCCTCCCACTTCTATAAATAATAGTCAACAATAATAGTAGTCCATTGGGTCTATATATACTCAGCTTTTTGTTACAATCCAGGAGCATGACCTTATGTTTTGAGGATTACAAATATTATTGGATGATTATTTAGTTTCTCCTACTTTATATACTACATATTTTCTGTATGCATCACTAATATTTAAGGTTCAACAAATGCAAAGCATCGATATAGAATTAGTGTTTAAGAAAAGGTTGTATAGGTTAGACTTGTTTGAAAGAGTTTGTAATTTTATTTATCTTGAGTTAATGTATGCAAAAAGGTACATGTTAGTTTAACAATCATGTATATACACAAGGGGAGTAAAATTAATATTTTAATTTCTCTATTACTCATACTGTATGATCTATATTATATTATATGATCAGTTCAAATTGAAATTAATTAGAATAATTAATTTAAATGAGATAAAAATAATAAAGTTAAATTATAACTAATCATACTATACGAATAACATATCATACATGATGATTAGTTATTAATAAAAATCCTACTATCGGATCCAACTTACTTACAATAGTTCAAATTTAAATTTTTAAAATTGAGCTGTTTGTAATGTATAAAACTATTCATACCATATGATCTTTTATAATATTACCTAATTTAAGTCAGGTAATTAAGGAATTAAATCGGATATGAATTAATTATAGATCATACTAGACGATCTTGTATTGTATAACACGAATCACTCGAACACTCTATAGACAAACCTTGGTTCGTCTAACATGATCTGATGTTTGATTTGAACTAATCGTACAAATAATTTCTAATTATACAAGATGATCTTTGAATGTGCTAAACAAATCATACTGTATGATCGCTAAATCTTACTATATGAATAAAGTTGACATAATTGAATTATTAGGGTTTTTGGAAGCTTACTATTTAAACTCTTCTAATAACCTAAGAACAAGTCTTTTGGTAGTCAAAGGAGTGATTCATCTATGAGAGTGTTGAAGAGAGGGCATTAAAAAGAGAGAGAGAAAGAGTGAGGTTGTGTGAGAGGGAGAAGATCCTTAAGAGTTTCAAGAGACTGTGAGTGGGGTTTTCACATGATTCCTCTAACCAACTTGCACCTGAGTTCCTCCATGTGTCAGTGTTTATCTTGCAAAAAGCTCTGTGAAGAATCCTTTGGTGTCAAAGGCCACCGACTACTGTACTTCACCAAGAAGATGAAAGGGATTTTGGCTCTCCATCACACCGAGGAGGTGAAAGGGATTTCAACTCTCCACCATATCAAGGACGTGAAAGGGATTTTGGCTCTTCGCTACACCAAGGAGGTGAAAGAGATTTTATCTTTCCACTGCACTGAGAAAGTGAAAGGGATTTCATCTCTCTGTCACACCAAGGAGGTTAAAAGGATTTTGACTACTCCGTCTAAACAAGAAGGTGAAAGGGAATTTAGCTATTCCTCCGCACTGAGTGGTGAAAGTATTTTTGTATGAGCTTCTTTACCTTACATTGGGGCTGAAGGAGAGTTATTATTATTTAGTGTAATACCATAAGTGGAAAACCATGGGGAGTGGGCATATATCAAGTTGATCAAATCACTATAAAAATTCAGTTTGTATTCTTTTCTTTTTTTGCATTTACTTTCTATAGTTTTACTTTATTGCATATTTATTTTTCTACAATCTGGCTTGAATTTGACTATTATTGTAATACAAAAATATTTTTGGTTGATTGAAGTTAATGTTTGTTACAAAAAGAATAACAAATAAAAAAAATAAAAAATGATAAAAATTTTGGTTTTTCCTTTTTTATAAAAATCAAAATAAAAATTAGTACTTCATTTGGCTATTTACTTATGTATTAAAATTTTTAATTTGGTTTTTTAATTCAAAAAGATTTTGAAAAGCTTTTAAAAAACCAATTCAACCCCTTCTTGGTGTGCCATTTCAAAGTTTAATTAGTTTCATAACCAACTATTAAACTTTTAATTAGTATTAAAGAGGGTTCTCTTAAATTGCTGTTTAAGCACCTAGAGTTTGATCCAATGGCATATTTTGGTCATTGTAACACTGCTGAAGGTTATTCCAGTACTTATCCACCTATATTTAATAGCATAACTTTTGATTTTTCAAAAATATATATGTCCACTTTCTTATAATCGATTAATTATTACATGTGGCATATATTTCAAATAGGATATCCTATTCCAACTTGTATTATTAGTGGCATGAAAGTTGAGATATTTTTAAGAGCAAGAAGACTAAACATTTATTATTAATAGCATGATTTGCTTTAAAAGTAGGAAGCCTAGACATTTGAGAATTGGTTTCCCCAACCTCAAGTGTCACCCTACTAAAGAAAACGGTGAAGAAGAGCCAAATTCCAAAAAGGCAAGCATAAAATGCAGAAGGTATTCTGCGCAGACTCAATTTCAGACTCCTAAAAATAAGAACAGGAGAGGAGGTAATGTAATGCCTCAGAATCAAATTTCTAAGAATTATCTATTTTATCTTCTTAATTAATAAACTAGAGCTTCTATAAATCATCAAAATAATAAATTTATATCTAATGAAAGTAACTAATAATTACATATCTCAAAATATTACACTATATTTATTCTCCTAAAATAAATATATAATAGTCAGGAGATCATTACAATTACTACTCTAACAAAACTCCTGCCAACAAAAGAATAATAAAAAATATAAAGAAAATCAATAAAAAATATGAAGATCTCTGTCAATCTCACTCCAATTGATCATGACCCCTTCCCTGACCTGAAATCATAATAATTCTCACAATAAGCATAAAAGCCTAACAAGTAACCAAAACTCTATCATTATTTTTAATACAAGGCAAAAAAATTAATATGTATGTTTAGTTCTAGTCAATATCATTCATCATCTAATATGAGCTATAAAAATCTCAAAAATCATTAATAAAGTCAATATGATCAAAAAAGTCAAAAGAGATTTATAAAACCATAAGAAAAATTAATAAAGAGGATTATCACCTAATAAGTCATGTTAGTATGTCATACTATGTCGTATCAGTATTAATGCTAGTATGGTTTTAGTTCAATTTATAGTTCTATCTATCAATCATTTTAATGCACTATTATATAAATGTTGTAATTATGAAAAACAAGATAGGACATCAAACTTTAATGTTGAGTTCTTATCCTCTCTTCTATTATATCTTAACTATCCATCTATAAATCTCATCTTATCTTCATTTATTTCTATTAATCATGCACTTTCATAGGTGGCTTTCAATAATACTTTAAAAGTCATCACCCTCTACCTGTCGGCATAATTCAGTCAATCGATTACAAGATATAATTAGGATTACACCATCAACCTTTTTTTAAAGGAAAACTAGTCAGCCCACCCTCCTACATAAGTATTATACTTTCAGAGCCAACTTATATTCATTATAGTATTAACAACTAGCCTTCCATGCTTACATGCAAATATTATACTTTTTGTGCCAGGTAAGTCAATATCATATATGAAATGCAATAATAAAAATACAAGAAAATCTATCAAATTTATCTACTGTGCATTTACATCAAAAAATTATAACTTCCAATTTAATCAATAAAAATTCAATATGTTCTAATCAAAATGCTCATATTGACAACATCTATTATATGCTAAAAGCTATGCGGTGAAAGTTTTATAAATACAAAATTATCCTCATTTTTCGATAAAAAAATTACAAATTTGATTGAAAAAAATACTAAGAACATCAAATAACTAAAATAAGAAATATGATGATGTTTCCTTATAGTGAGATGAGTAAATTTCCTAATAGGGTCGACGGACGAAAATCACTTTAAAATCTCCAAACTCAAGCTTCTCTTTTCTCTCTCCTCTCTTTCTCTCTTATTGTTTTTAGTTTTTTTTTTTATTTCTATGTTCAGACAAACAAATGATATAAGAGGGATTAAGTAAAGTTTCTAATGCTTTAAGTTATTTTAATAAAATAATAATATAATTTTAATATAATTATATAATTTAATTAATTTTTTGTATAAAATTCATACAAATTCTTTTGGAACTTTAAAAATTATAAAAAAGTATCCATAAAATAGCCCATTTTATTTAAAAAATTCTTGTAAAATTAGTTTAGAAAAGGGACACCTAATGGTTCCAAAATCTGCACTTTAACGAATAGGTGTCAATTTCTTAAGGATTTGCATCAATGCCCAAAAATTATAAAAAATTTATTATAATTAAAATACAATAATATCTATATTATGATGAATATTATTTGTGATTTAGATTTAAAATGAGTCCTAAAAATTATTTGTTTGGGTCAAAATAAGGGCTATTATAGGTAACCAATCTTTGTTTAATGGCAAATGAATGTATTGGAAACTCCGACCAGGATGAGGTGTTTGAGCTTTCTCATGATGAACTATTTTTAATTTCTAAATAAATTCATTATTCTTATAAAAAAATTAAAATATAGCATACTCTTTTGAAAAGAAAATTTTAAACTTAAAGGAAGCGCATGTCACTTTAACTAATAATCATTCTATTTTAAAAGTTGAGCATATCACATTAGTTAAGGATCATGAATCACTCATGGATGAATTTTACATACTAAACAAATAGCATACAAAATTATCAATGTTGCACAAATCCTTTAAAACCGAGCATCTTAAATTAGAAGAAGCATTAAAGGAGTTAGAAGAACTTGTATTAAAAATGGATAGTAAAGAGCATGAAGCATTAATTCAATTAGGCATTGACAAAAGTGCAAATGAGTTTTTAATAAAGAAATTAAGTGCACTTAAAATAATACACTTGGACCTATGCATACAAAAGCACAACCAAGGACACCACAGGCATCATACATCCCTAAGAAGAGAAATTATCCCCCATTTAGACTAGTGAACCCATTTCTAAGGGTTAGATGTTATTCTTGTGGCATGCTAGGACACATTGCATGCACTTGTACATTACACCTTAGAACACACTCAATTTGGAGTCCCAAAGCATCATCATCACAACATCACATTCATGCAATTAAGCAGAAGGAGGGACCAAAACCCACTTGGGTTCCTCAAACTAACCCTTGATTAAATTTGTAGGTGTGCTCTCACAAAAAGTCTAATGAGAGAAGATAGTACATGAACAACAGATGTAACACATAAATGAAGATCTAAAATATCTTATACTATTTTAAACCAAGAACGAAGGAAGAGCAACATTGGGAGATTACATTATAAGAAAGGTAATATGTACATGTATTATTGGTAAGGTTAATAAACCTTCCATATTAAAATATTTTTATATGGAAGGATAAAAATAATCTATTAAGCATTAATCAACTTTTTTTACAAAATATTTATTAATACTAAAGTACGATCAGTGTTATTTTGATCATCATGAGAAGTCATTGGTGCAACTATTGACTAAAAGAAATCGTATAGTATGATGTGAGTCATTCATACAGTACGATCAATATTAATTGATCATCCATAATAATTAATATGATAGTTATTGGTGCCCAATAGTCGAATCCTACATATATTGTATAATACGATGGGTGTATCTTATAGTATGAGGTGAACAAAAAAATAGGGTTTATGAATGATGATCAAGGATAACTCTACAAGAAAAAACATACACAAAAATAATAAAATTCACAACAGAATCAAATAAATTTAACATAAATAAATACAAACATATAACATAAACATAATGAAAATAATAAATAATCAATCTCACATTAACATACCATTGCCCCAATTTTTCTAAGCATGAATGTCAGTGACACCTAGTCTAGTCCTAAGTGCACTAAATGTGTCATAATTAAGGGGTTTGGTAAAGATATCTGTCAATTGATTTTCTTTATCAACATGTAAAATTTCTATGTGATCCCTAATAAAATGATGCATTATATCTATGTGTTTAGTTTGTGAATGTCGGATTATATTTTTAAAGATGCAAATTACACTAGTATTATCACACATGATAGGGATTGTGCCTACAAGTAGTTGAGGAGAGTTGTAGAATTTTAAATATCCTTTTTTTCTCCAAAATAAAAATAATTTAACTTCTAAAATGATTTTCTTTCTTTCCAAGAAATCTTTTTTAAGTGTACCTAGTGTAATCATCAAAACAACACAAGCTTAAAATATTTTCTTCCTAGACTCACTATATCAATAGGTCCAAATAAATCTATATGAAACATTTCTAAGTGTACCTAGTGGTGACTACTATCTTAATTAAATGAGGATATTGCTTTAATTTCTTATTTATCATGCTTTACAAAGGTGTTCTTTAAAGATTCTATCTTAGGGTTGCTTATAACTAATTATGACTAGGTGATTTTCCTAAGTAGCCTCAAGCTAGCATGCCAAAATTTCCAATGACATAACAATCATTCATACAAAATTATTTTAAAAATAATAATTATCATTGATTCATCAATGTCATTCAAATCAAATTATTAATTCTTACACAACCCTTGATTGTACTGTATGATTTACCATTTAATTATACATTCATGATGAGACATTTTGGATGAACTTGATAATATTGTATAATCCACCTATCGTACTGTTATTGGGGTTGAAAATGAGTATTTGAAATATTAATCTGCTTTGGGAAATTCAGTTTATAGAATTGTAGTTTCAAAATCGAACACGTCATTATGAACGATATAATACCTCAGAAGGCAAAGATATCATTCTCTAATGGGTTTAGATAATGAAACTAAAAGTTTCATCCTTGCTATAACAGTTAAATTCATGAAAGAACAACATATAACCCCGAAGGATTAATATAATGTTCTATTGAGCATCTAACTATAATAGTCTGGATGAGAGATCATTAATTTCATACTTAGAATGGTGATAGCAAAGGATATATCCTCCCAAGAGAAGAAAATATTGTCTATTATCTGTTATCTGAATATGACGATAATGATCATCATTAGCTTTTGGTTTTCCCAAAGAAGATTCGTCAAATTTTGAAAATTGATTTTGAAAAAGTGGATGTGGGTTCTAAATCTCCTACGAGTGCAAGCCCTTATAGTTAATTATATCGTAGGAAAATCGAGTTTCCTATAAAAGCTCTCGATTAAAATAATGGCAGAATTTTGCCTAGAGATTTTCTAGGAGTGATATCAAAGGAGGTGAATTTTAAATTTGAATTAGGAATGGATCAAGACTGAATATTTATTTTTGGATTCAATGGAGGAGTGGTAGGAGATACTTTGTGATTCTAAAATAATTTAGAAGGGCCCAACCTATTCTACGTGTTTGGCTTCAAGTTTTGGATTGAGATAAGCTTTAGTTTGCATTGATCATTTTAATAAAAGTTTAGGATTATATTACCAAAAAATAAGGTCTTAAGGCCTGGACCTGCCTCAAAACGTAAATATAAATTAGGCACTATACAATAGTGACCCAAACCTAGCTAATGCAATACAAAATATAGACTTACCCCGGCCTGGATTGGGGAGCCAACTAACCACCTAGTTGATTAAAATCCATGAATCTGATCATTTTTATGAAAGAGTGATGAGCTGTTGTTAATTAAAGCTTTTGAGAATTGGGATCAAAGTCTAAAGCAAATCCTAATTAATCCCTTAACTTATGTTGGATGAAAATGCTTGAATCAAATGTAATTAAAACTTTAGAATCATTTAGTTGATTTTTAATGCGATGCATGCTAATTGAATTGATTAAATACATAAAATGAGATGTAGTAATTTTTCAAAAAGGCTAAAAAAATATTTTTCCTAGAGATTACACATCCCCTTAACAGATCTGCACCCTCATAGGTCAAGTAGTCTGTCAGAACCCACAAGCGGTGAGGTGCCTAATAAGGAGGAGAAAGTAAAATTATGCTTATATAGACTCCTGGCGATCCTGAGCTTACTTCTGAGATTGTTAGAGTTTCTATATTATCATAAAAAAATTTATTTATATTTAAGTAAAAAAAGATTTTATACATGCCCTCCCGAGCCTCTGATCGAATTCTAGGCTAAATTAAAACACGACATGCAAATTGCCAAAACATTTAAGAAAAGTAGGCAATCCTAATCGTAATCAAATTAAAGCAATCAATCTAATAATCAAATTAATTAAATAAATTAAATTTCTATAGATAAATGCCTATTTATTATAACCTAGAATTTATAAAAATTAAAAGTGATCGGGCACCACTGACAATAAACTCAGATTCTTATCCTGGGACAGACATAATTGACTTTGAGTGGGATACTTTTTGTCTTCAACTCTTCATCCTTCTCCTCTTTGGGCTCTTTGGATTCATCATATCTAGATACCCAAATGAAAAGAAAACTCTCCCTCTAAGGGGATGCTATTCTTTCCTCTTTGGGTATTAAAATAATCCAAATTTGGGCTTCCAATTGGAAAAAGACTCTCCCCTAAGGAATGCCCTTTCCTCTTTGGAGTCTAACTTTGGATTTATATATCCCAATTCAAATACTAACTTTCACAACTCTTAACTTTGAATCAAATTACATCAAAAATGAAATAAAAATCTAGACTCTCTTGTAAGGTTATCCTAAGCAATTAAAAATAAAGTACATCCTAAGCATTTATGAGATTGTAATGAATAAAATGAATAACACTTACCCATGCCCTTATTAGTTTGGGAGATAAGTAGCTAAAGCACCTCTAGTAGTTATAACCATCATTAAATTTAGCCCCCTTTCTATATAGCCCTGCATGAGCATGGCTACCTGCATAAAATTTTTTGAATAACCAGATCATTCCTAATCTAAGGGTAATCTAATCGTCAATTAAATCATTTTATAGATAATAGTTGAAGAAAATAAACCCTTACATCAATCAATTTTTAAATATAACATCATTGAAAAGTTGGAAAACTCAGCACGCAAGTAACAGAAAAGTAAATACCGGTCTAGCCTAGATCTAGAATTGGTTGTCCTAGCAAACTATCTAGAGTGTGTGAGATAGGCTGTGTGGCTTGGGTATGTCCTGAACTGGGCAATTTGTTGAAGTTATCTAGTGTTCGAATTTGTCAAAGGTCAAAGTGGAATTTTATATTTAAGTTTAAATATTATTGTATTAAAGTTTATTTTAGGTATACTTTAATTTTTAAATTGTTATTACTTTTATTGATCACCGGGGCCGAAAAGTTTATTTCACTATCCTTGGAGCTAAGCTAATAGCCTCGTAGGCCCGGGTTATCTAGAAGTAACTGATATATACTAGGTTATTTAGTTGGTTATGTGTTAAGAATTAAGAAATTTTAATTAAATGTATTTATTGCTAGTTTGAATGATTAAATTAGAATTTCTAGAATTTTTAGTAAATTATAGAATTTTAGAACATTTGGAATTATTTTAATGCATTAAATGAGAGGTCAAAAGTTGACTTTAAAATTAAAGTGAATTTTAAAATTTCAACATTTTTTATAAATAATAGACCTTAAGGTGAGTAATTAGATTCTATGTTTGCTCAATTTGGAATTTTCTATATTAAGTTATGATTTTTTTTTAAATTTTAATCTAGTTTTGAACTACGGTTGACCCAAAAGTTGACTTTTTGACTTTGACTAAAATTTGAAGGTTTGATATTTTAAGAAAATACTAAATTTAAATTGGTGTTGAAGGACATTAGTTTGATTAATTTGGATTTTTTTGGAATTACTTATGAATTTTTTAAAGTTTGAGTATTTTTGGTATTTTTAAAATTATTTAATTAGAGAGGGTTTTAGAGTTTTGATCCAAATCAATCCCAAACCTTTTAAAATCACCCTCATAGATCAGAAATGACCTAAGGGGATGTTTCCAAGTATTCTGGAATTTTTTAAATTTTTAATTATTTTTAATTAATTAAATTAATTAAATATGGGTTTTCCTTAAAAATTAAATTAAACTAAAAGGGCTTTTAGTTTTCCTTGGTTGGGGGTTTAATTTTAGTTAATTTGATATATTATTTGCCTTTTTAGACTTAATTTGGATTTATTGTGAATTTTTGAATTTCTAGACTTAATTAAGCGGTTAATTTTGAGTTAATTAAATTTTGGTTAATGGCTTTTGAAATCAGCAAACTCCTAGCCTAGGATGGGTAATGTCACTATGTTTAAATGTTGTAAGTCTCACCCTTATTGGGTGTACATTCAAATTTCTATGATTTACCCAAAATTTCATAAAATGGTCCTTAATTTTTGTCCTTAGATTGTCACTAAGTGGAATGGGTTTCAAATCAAAGTCTTCTAACCCTCATTAAATATACAACTCTCCACACCATTCAAATAAGCAAAAGAACATGTGACCTACACCTATGTGTATAGAAACAGGTAATTTCCAATTGTGTGGGTTAACCCATAACCCAAACCTTTGAAAACTTACCCATGTATAAGTTCCCCATGACATTACTCTTAACATGCAATAGTAAGGAAGGAGTTTATTATAGCACATATCAACTAAATACTGATGCAAGTTGGAGTGCCTAAACCATGAATATGCAAATTGCAATAATGAAATGCATGCAAATAACTTATGCTCTTGCATTTGATTTGACTAACTCAAATCATTAATGTACAATTTCCATTTAAGATTTTTACAAAGTCATCCTGGGACCTAGGCAGGTTCCAAAACACATTAAACATGAAAACATGTTTCTTTTTTTTTAAAAGAAATTTTAAGATGAAATTATAGGTCATAATGTTAAAATTCAAATATTTTTTAAATTAATATTCAAATAAATCTGAAAACATTAGTGAAAATTAGAAGCATCATCAAGAACAAGTTCCCAAAATTTCAAAATATATGGAATTATATTCAATAAAATATTAATTAAAACTAAAATATTTAATATTTGAAATCATTTAAAATCCATGAAACATCTTTGATTGATATTAATTTTAAATGACAAAGACTAAAAAAAGTGAAGAGAATGATTATTTATTCATAAAATTTGAGTAAAAGATGAAATTTATATGAATTTTTAAAGTTTGTGGTAATTTAAAATTTATTAAATCAATTAAAATCAAAATAAATGGTGGCAGTGATGACGGCGGGCCACACGGCTGTGTCTGGGCCACTTGATCGTGACCATGGCATCAGACTGGCCATGCGGCACCTTCTGGGCCGTTGGATCTAAACCACGGCATCAAACTGGCATTAATGAAGAATGATTGCACCGCAGTAATCATTGGTCATTAATGACGGACGCGGCGACGCACCACATCCATCACTTATCTAAGTCGGTAATACCATGGAGCCATTTGATCTCCTTCAGTATTGAATCGATGGCTCAGATCTAGACTGACAAAGATTCAAATGATAGAGGATGATGTATGGATGAACCTAAATAGAAAAAATGAGATCTGGACCGATGATCATGAGATCAATGGCCCAGATTTCGTACATGTACATGAACTAGCAATAAACCCTAAGAATGAGAAAAAGACCTCTTTCTCTTAAATGGCTTGATGAAATTAAGTAAAATTTTAAACAAAGAGTGTATATGTGAAGAGTAATTATGGGGATGTGTTTGTTTGGTTTAAAAATCACTTTATGAATAGCTATTTTAACCAATGTATTTAGAGCAAGGGTTTAAATTTACTAAGTTTTAACTGTTGGATTTTGGATTTTTGGGATTTTTTTAGCTTGTAGACTATCCATGATTCTTTTCCTTGAAGAAAATGATAGTTGAAATGTCTTAGAACTTGAGCTATACCTCTAAATAGAGCATGTGGTTAGTTCATCCAAAAGATCACCGCCAGCAACATGCAACAACTTAGATTTTGTAGTGGAAATGAAGAGGGGGCCTTGGGAGTTGAAACAAAATAAAAGATTGCATGGAGAAGTTCTGGGGGATAGGATGTTGAAGGATAGATAAAATGAGGCCATTTGGCTCATTTCTAGTCCAGGGTTTAAAATGGATGGGTCTAAATGACTCGGCCGCTCCCTTGGATCATTGTCATGTGCCCTAGGCGGTTAGGGCGACAGGAAAAGTCTAGTTGAGTCCCATGGCCATTGGAGGCTCTTGGAGAGGGGGGACCATTCCCTTCCTCTTCAAGTTAAACCAAAAGTTGTGCTTGGTTTAGAGAGCTGTTAGAGAACTTTTAGGATTAAAAGAAACTCTCCAAACAGCTTGGTCTAGGGCAAAAGGTTATATGTTCTAAGATTTAATTATTCAAACTCAAATAAGTATCTCTTTGACTACTTCGCCAATCAACTGGCTAGGTTGACTAGTGAGATGGCAGGTGAGAGGTGTGAGAGCTATAGAGCTTAAGTGGTAGGGACCATAGGGGTTAAAGTCAATACGTGAGTGAAGGCACAAGGGATTTTACCAAGAGCTCAAAATTAACTTGGTTAAATCCCATAGAGTTTGACACAACTATGATTGAGACATGTTCAAGGCATGGAATGAAATGAATTTAAATCTTGAAGGAGGTTTGATTGAATATGGGTGATGATTTGAGCAGATCGATGGGCATTTGACCAAACTCTAAGAGTTTACTTTGGTCAACTTCTCAGTATTTGACTCTCCAAAAATTTGAAAACACCTGAGTCATGGATTGGAATAGATTTGAAGGTCTATAGAGGTTGATTTAGTTAAGTAAAACCATTTGACTCAAATAGGTCAGGCTTGACCAAATTAGGGCCTAGTTGACCAAGTTAACAATTAACAAGGTCAACATGTCTAGTCAGGTCCAAATAACTAGAATAGGTGTTCAAAGGAGTTTGGGTGGATTTGATATTGATCTGGTGTTCGATTGAGTGAACATAGGGTTAATGGTTGATCTGGGAAATTAAGGTTAACCTAGACAATCAGATTGACATAAGGTCTGGGTTTGGGCTCAATAAATTTGATTTGATCATAGGAGACAAGTGGAGGTGGGGAATAGGCTGGTGAGGTCATTTGGCCCAAAATGACTATTTGGACCATTAAAGGGCCTTTTGGTCAACCACAATTGACTTGATTAATCAAGTCAAATCAAAGAGTGGGTTTAAGTTTAATGTACTCCTAATGATGTTTAGTATTCATTGGGATAGGTTTCAAGGACTCATTTGAAAGTGCTATATTGAGTCTTAGGAAAAAGTTCAAATTTGCCCTAAAAGGGCATTTTAGTCATTTTGACTCCTGGTCAACTCTGGGTCAAACTGGGTCCAGTAAAGTGCAGTTTACTCGTTAACATGTCATAACAAAGGTCATGAGCATGGTCAAGGGTTTTGGGGAAAACCCCAAGCTCAAATTCCACAAGGTGGAGGGTCCAATGGCATAGAATATAAATATTTGAATGTTTTGTTGCCTTTAAAAATCAATTCAATTTTAAGGATTAAGAGTATCATATTGTGCTCAAATTTGGGGGGTTGGCCCTAGTGACATGTCTGGTCAATATGCAACTAATAGATCATGAATCAGAGGTCATTAGACTAGGTTTCAAGGGGACAAAAAAATCACTTAGAATGGGTTTTAATACCTAGGCCCTTAGCCCTAGATTTTGACCTAGAATTCCGGATTTGGATTCAGTTCTAGGTTTGATTGGTTAAGTTTGAGTTATCCACATCATTAAAAATCAAATAGGTGATTATTAATGATTGGATAAGATTGGAGTTTGATTGAAGGTTGATTTGAGGTCTGGAGCTGAAGATTAGATAGGGGCGGAACTGGGATTTGATTAAGGATCTGGACTGGAGTTTGAGTGGGACCTACATGATTGATAAGAGGACACCTATCAATATTCATGTCACCAAGAAGGAGCCCATATAGGTCCTAGTGATCTCATATAAAAATGAGGTTGACAAATGGACCCCCAATATGTGTAGTAGAATGAAGTTCTACTACACATATTGGCATTGACCAAATGGAAGGATAACATCTCAGATTTTGGTTCTAAGGAAAGCAAATACGTAGCCTTAGAATATCAAGGTTGGGTTGATGCTAGGGTAGTGCCACAAAGGGTGTTATCCACCACTAGTGATTCTAATCCTAAGGAAAGGAAGCACTAGGACTCATACCTAACCTTAAGGGAAAAAGATTGGATGATCATGTGGAAAGGAAGCACTAAGACTCACACCTAATCATAGAGGATCGAGGCTGGATTGAAACTAGGATGATGCCATAAAAGGCGTTATCTACCACTAGTGATTATAATCCTAAGGAAAGGAAGCACTGGGACTCACACCTAACTTTAATGAAAATAAAACTAGATGATCATATAAGAAGGAAGTATTGGGACTCACACCTAAACATAGAGGATCGAGGCTGGATTGAAACTAGGATGGTGCCGTAAATGGTGTTATCCATCACTAGTGATTCTAATCCTAAGAAAAGAAAGTACTGGGACTCACATCTAACCTTAAGAAAAAGAAAACTAGATGATCATGTAGGAAGGAAGCACTAGGGCTCACACTTAACCATAGAAGATCGAGGTTAGATTGAAACTAGGATGGTACTCCAAAGGGCGTTATCCATCACTAGTGATTCTATTCCTAAGGAAAGGAAGTGCTAAGACTCACACCTAACCTTAAGAAAAAAAATTGGATGATCCTGTGGGAAGGAAGCACTAGGACTCACACTTAACCACAAAGGATCATGGCTAAATTGAAACTAGGATGGCACCGTAAAGGGCATTATCCACCACTAGTGATTCTTCTTATCCTAAGGAAATGAAGTACTTGGACTGATAGCTAACCTTAAGAAAAAGAAAACTTGGTGGGGGATGTTAAATTTGATAATGATTTTCTTGAACAAAAGTAAGCTAACTCAATTCTAATTTCAAAGACATTCTATTAATAAAAAATTTGAACTACATCAAGCATAGTATTTCTTAAGAAAATACCTATTGATAGGTAACATTGGGTGATTTCCTTTATAATCAACTAGCTGATATGATTCCCCTTTGCAGACTGTCTCTATGATGAAGGGACATTTCCATGTTGGCTCAAACTTACCCCCGATCTTTCGGTGGGCTTAGATAGGCCTCCGAAGAACCAAGACCAAATCTCCTTCTTGGAAGATTCTAGTTTGTACTAACTTATCATGAGCTTGAATCATTCAGGCCTTATATAATTCTAGACTTTGATGAGCTTGGAGATAATGCTCTTTAAGGCCTTTGAGTTCTTCTAGTCAGAGTTATGCATTCTATTAAATTATAATTTAATTCTAGATCACAACTCAGTGTGAGGGAATCTATACTTCTAGAGGGAGCACGACCTCGGACCCATACACTAGTGTTAATGGGGTGGATTGGGTTGAGGTTCTATAAGTGGTCTGATAGGCCCACAAGGCTTCCACTTATATTCAAATCATTAAAGATATGTATGTAGGAGCTATTACTTGTGTTCAAACACAAGGTGGTTTGACCAAGTATTTCCCTATTTCGGTTGGATTACATCAAGGATCAGCCTTAAGCCCATATCTTTTTGTTTTAGTCATGGATGTTCTCACTAGACATTTGTAAGAGGATGTACATTGGTGTATGCTTTTTGCTGATGATATTATTCTTGTTGATAGGACTTGAGAGGGAGTTGAAGGTAAACTAGAATATTGGAGGTCAACCTTAGAGTCTAAAGGTTTTCGCTTGAGTAGATCTAAAATGGAATATATGGAGTATAATTTTAGTAATAATAGACCTAGTGAGGGGATTGTGACTTTGGGCGATCAAGTCATTAATAAGAGTACATATTTTAGATATCTTGGATCTATTGTTCATAGTGATGGTGAAATATATGGGGATATTATCAGCAGAATCCAAGTAGGATGGTTGAAGTGGAGGAATGCATTGGGCTTATTGTGTGATAGAAAAGTACCCTTCAAACTTAAGGGAAAATTTTATAAGATGGTGGTGAGACCTGCAATGCTTTATGGTGCCGAATGTTGGCCAATAAAAGAGAAGCATAATTCTAAGTTAAGCGTTGCAGAAATGAGGATGCTCAGGTGGATGAGTGGCTTTACCCCTAGAGATAGGATACGAAATGATGCCAATAGCTCATGCATACATATCTTGGTCAAACCCTCGAGCTCGCTTGCTGTTCTTGGAACTTTATCATATGCTTTCTCCAAATCAATAAATATCAAATGTAGATCATCCTTATTCTCTCTATATTTCTCCATCAAACATAGATAGGACTATCTTGCTAGTGCACGGGGGGGACATGTCGGAGCTATATGTTTGCATCTAACAGTGTCTGACATAAGTCATTTGGAAGTATTTATCCTTCATATCTTTTTATCAATAGTAGTATGTAACTATTTTGGCAAGTAATTATAACTTATATCCTTATTGTTAATATTATATGTAGGTTATATATTATGGATATCAAAACTTAAAGAAGTTAGATGTATAATTGATTGGCACAAGGACGAAAGACATTAACTGATGAGTTTATTAGGGGGTGAATATTTTTATTCAGACAGCTTCTCAACTACCCAGCTTCATCTCAAATGGAAAGTTTTGTTGCCCATGTTCTAAACATAAAAATCAGGTGCACCTTAGCCCAGATGACGTAACTGTTGATCTATATCATCGAGGTTTCATGCTAGAATATTGGTGTTGGACTTCTCATGGTGAGTATGAACCACATTTCGATTCTCGATGCTGCCCATCGACAAGTGCTACTATAGATGAGGAAGAGCATATCATACCTAATCTTGAGGACTTAATTCATGATGCAAGTGAAGCACAATTTGAACAATATATAGAAGAGTCACCTAATAAAGAAGCACAAATTTTTTATGATTTATTGCATGCTTCTCAATAATCAATATGAAAAGATTGCACTACTCACTCAGAGTTATCCGTTGCTGTTAAGATGTTAAGTATCAAGGCAGAATATATTATCCCCCGTAATTATTTTAATCAATTTATTAGACTGCTCAAAGAAACCGATTTAGCAGATAACATAATTCTTACAAATTTATATCGGACTAAGAGTTGGTTTCTAAGCTTGGTTTGACATACAAAAAGATAGATTGTTGTGTCAATGGATGCATGTTATTCTACAAAGATTTTCAATTAGATATTGCATACCATCATTGCAATGGACCTTACACAGACTACTCCTTTCTACCCCTATTACCCACCCCCACCTTATCATGGTGCCCATCCTCCATATCCATATCCGCCATATGTCCCACCACCACATCAGCCCGCTACAGGCGGACCTTCCTACCCAGCTACAGTAGAGCAGGCGATAGAGGGTCGCATGTTGATTGAACATGATGGTGACACGTAAGTACTAATTTTATTTCAGTCATGTAAATAGAATTAAATTAGTTTTTTTGACAACAAACATATTACTTTCAGGTTTCATCCATCAAAAGAGCCTACGTATAAAATACGGGACATAATACGTAGCAGATACAACGCTCCTTATTTTTCTTGGAAGAAAGTCCCGAAAGAAGTACGGGATATGTGGATTAGAGAGTTTGAGGTATGTTATATATAAAATTTTTTTAATTATATCTAAAATTATTTATTATTTATTGTATGTGTTTAAATGTAGAAAGATTTTTGTTGGCTGCCAAAACATAATGATAAAATTAGAAAGAACTTTGAGAAGCGTGGCTCGACTTATATGCGAGACATATTTACAGACATTAGAAAGTCAGGCCAGCACTACTCTGGATTGGTGAGGGTGTATGGGCAGAGTTGAGCAAAACTTGGGGTAGCCCAAATTATACCAGAAGGAGAGATCAAAATAGACAGAATAGAGCTTCTGATGTTAGGGGCTTGGGTAGTTCCCTTCATACAGGAGGTTCTGTTCCTCATACTGAGCAAAAAAGATGTTTGGTAAAAAATTTTAAAATATTTTAATAATTTACTTTAATTAGAATACTAATATATGTCTATTATAGAAATATGTGCTGGGTAGAGAACCGACTCCTGTTGAATTGCATAGTCATACCCACAAGCGGTAGGAGAACCAGCAATGGATTGATAAGCGTGCTAGGAAAGCCTATGTAAGTATATAAGTTTAATTTTGGTGATATTATGTATAAATTACATAAATTTTTATTAACTTTCGTAGGAGGAGTATACACGACTTCGAGAGAGTTAGGCTGCAGCAGGTGAAGGTTCTTCTGCTGGATCAATAGACTATTTTGACTACCGCACTTGGTCACAAGCGGTAGAAGGAATACAGCATGGCAGAGTATACGGGTTAGGCTTGCAGGCCTATGCATATGAAGGGCAGACATCTAGTGGCTGTAGTTTTTCATCTAGTACCCAGGAGTCTTTATATACCTAACAGATAGCTGCCCTTACAGCCGAGCTAGAATAGGTACGAAAAGCCCAAGTTGATTGGTAGATGTAAATGCAGCAGCAGCAAATGCAGATACAGTAGCAGCAAGCTCAAATGTTAGAAGAAATGAAAAAGATGAGGGAGCAGATGAGTAGTGGTAGGAGTACAGCATCACTTGAGGATGAAACAGAATCAGAGTAGACGTTATTTATCTATTTTACTTATGTGGACATCTATATTTATGTGTTTTTGGACATATTTATCTATTTGTTGTTTGAACATGTTTAGATATTTGTTGATGACACTCTTCTTATATATGTTTATTGTGTACATATTTAATTATTTATTATCTGGATGATGCTCTTCTGGTTTATGTGTAACTATTGATGTTGTAGATCAGAATTGGATTTATCAATATATATTGTGTTGTATTTTTTATATGCAAGTATAAATGTGGAAATCACTTTTCAAAGTGAGGAAGTTTTTTTTTCTGTTACAGGTTTGCAACGTATTATCCATCGGTATATGTGCCTGAAATATGATATGATGATATTTCTGGCAAAATATGTGATGGAACTTCCGACGGATAGTTTGACTATGATATCCGACAGTATAAATCGGCATCACATTTTTTGCGGCGGAATATCTGCCGGTAATTCTAGTTGACCTTTTCTGCCGGTAATTCTGGCGGCTTATTCGCCGAAATATGATGACAGAAAAGGCGGCGGGTTGTCAAACATATCCGCTAGTTATCCGCCGGAATGACCGCCGGAAATATTTTCGGTGCAAAAATATGACGGAAATATTTTTTCGACTCATGTTTTACCGTCGAAGAAGTTTTCGTCATAAATCCGTCGGAAACCTATTTTTCTGGCGTATTTTTCATTTTACCGGTAGATTTTGTCCGCCAGTAATGACTATTTTTCCTGTAGTGTAAGAAGACACCAATAAACATGGGTGAGAGAGTTGAACTTATCTCACCTACGAACGATGAAAGGTGAAGCGATAGAAGAATACAACTTGGTTGCCAATGTTGATTCAAAGTTCTTCAATGAACATTGTTGTGATGTTGATTGCCAGCAATATTATAAGGCCCTTAAACCATCTATGAGCTAGATTCAAACTATCCATGCTTGTGAGATCAATGGAGTTAATTAAAGTGGGAGATACACTTGTGGAAGACATGTAATAATGAAGGATACAGTCATAAGGAACTTGACCACAATGATTTTGTGACAATCCAACTCCAATCTAATGTGTTGATTCCCCACAAAGCGAAAAAGGTAATTAATATCATCCAGCTCCTGCGCATAAGAGATATGTAGCAATGCATTAAACTTCTATAGCTTGCACTAACTAAAGGCACTAGCTATTTTCAAGTTAAAAAAGTTCGCAGATGATGAATGTAACGACAAAGCAACTCTTTCAATCAATGACAGTTATCTTACAGATGTATACGAAAGCCTTCTACGAATAAAAAGCTAACCTGTGATGAATGTCATAATACACTGCATTCGACATTAAGATACAAACACATGCATCTAAGCTTGCAAGTAATATTACAACATCCTCATAGTCAACATCAAAGCATAAGTAGACAGAAGCAGTGCACGACAGTCTACCTGTATGAAACAAGTAGATAATCAATATAATGCTACATCATTGAATCTGCCACCTGTTTACAAGCAGACAAAAGGCATCAACAAAGCCCGAAATAAAGCCCCGCACATGCACCGTAGCTTGTATACACATAGGCACACAAAAGGGGAGAGTGCAATCATATAACCCGTATAGGCCCCGGTGAGCATGTTATTAGTACACATGTGACGTCTAGGAATGCTGTACGGATCAGAAAATTTAAACATGATCCTACTAAGTAGATAAATAAAAGTCGATAAGGTTTAACAAATAAGTATAAAATGCTCCCAAACATCTGCTTGGGCACCGACGAGTGTGTTTTGGATACACACGTGACATCTAGGGATGCTGTGCGGGACAATAAATAAACCCAAGTTTGACTCCGATCCTTCTAAGTCGACGAATAGGAGTCGACACGACTTGAACTATCAAACAGATATATGGTCATGGCATTGATCGGGATATCTATTTTAGACGTTCATATTAGGCCTTCAAGTCTTACGAATAAGAAAATTCATTAACAAAAGGCATAAAGCCTATGAAGCCCAATCCTCTGTCGACAGCTCGACAAAGTCGACAAGGTTTAATCCACAAATGAAAATGACTCCAAACACTATGATGATGGCCATATTGAATGTAAATCTCAACTAGAGGGGTTAATCTCATATTTTCAAAGTTTCACTCAAATGCTTATCAAAATCCAAATTCCCACATAATCCAAATCTCCAAAAATTCTAAAATCCAAAAATATTTAAAATTGAAATTCAACCATCAACCACTTAAAGCATAAATCCATCCACTCTCCATAATAGTTTGTCAAGATGAATAAATTGAAATTTACTTCAGCTCACATGGAGCTAATGCCTAGTCAAAAATATCACTAGGATCCATTCTAAAATAATCTCCTGCCAATAAGGACGTGGTACGAGTCCTCTAACTGATAGTTTCATCACCAAATGGCACTACAGGATAAACGGTTATGACCTGGGGCCCTCTAAACTGAGTGGTTTTATTACCAAATGGCACCATGAGATAGAAGTTATGGCCAGAGCCAATACGTTCCTTAGTGGCATTAAATCCATGAGATATGAATCAATAGGATATAATCGATTAGGCACAAAGCTCTCTGTTAGCTAAGGTGGATTTAAATTTATCAACTTATACAAATATTCATTCCAGGTCTACAAGGTACCCTTGGACTAAGCAACACATAGCTGCTGATAAGGATCCTTTTGTCAGGTTCAGTCGACTACCTCCTCTGACTAAGTAGGCCAGGGACCATGATGTCTCGGGATGACAGAACCATGGGATCTTGATCGGGTCCATCATCCATTCCCCCACCATCCACTTTAAGTGCAAAATGGTGACATTTCTAATTTTAAATATCAATTTTTCAAAACCTCATACCCATATTGCTACTATATGCCAGATCCACGTATCTCTACGTATCTGATTGACAATTAGCCTTAATCAAAAGTTCTCTCTCATGATGGAGAGGGGTAATTAACTATAGGGGCTTGCACCTATAGGAAACCAGAACTCAGATCATAAAGTCCTCGCAAAATGAGGACAAAATCTCTGGGTAGTGTCCTATCTATAAATTCATTTACCTTCCAAAATTTACCCTGAAACTTAATCCGTTAAAACTCCCCCGAAGAAAGTAAAGCAGGTGGAGGCCAGGGCCAAATCTTTGGAGCCCACAAACCACTGTCACCTAACTATGATTCCACCAACCTCTATCACTTGACAGCGATCCTTTTGACCATCATTGCTCAATTGTGGTCCATGTAGAGAAATTAAATAATGTGACCACTGAATTAGGATTTTAGAGTTTCTTTAGACAAATCTGAATAATTAATATTAATTACCTTAAAAGAAAAACTAACACTATATTATTGACTTAAGAAAAGAAATAATTTATTCCATATTTAAATTAAACATATGGGATATAAAATTCATTCCAGAGGAAAGTATTCATATACACATATCATTTCAAATATGAAACTAACCCAGGATTAGCTTTAGTCAATGTCCAAAAGATTTTTTTTCCTATCTTAGCAAACTAAGACAGGGTTTATTTTATACTGGGATCTTAGGTTCTTATAGAGGCAAGTCCCTACAGTCAATTACATTTTTGAAGAGAATACTTTTGATTAAAGTGGAGACTAGACTCATACTAGATTTAAAACATGTGATAGTTGCCTTGCATATTTTGAAAATACGAATCACTCATTCAAAAATATAATTAAATTTTATAAAATATCCATTGATTCTTAATACTTTTTTTTTTTGAAAAAAGAATTTGAGGTGTGCAAGTATCTCTAGGCTTATGCTTGCTTGGAATGCGCTTCTAGCTTATAACTTAATACACAAGCAATAACCTTAGATGTAATGCATGATAAGATCAACTCTATCCTAACAAATTAATGGATGAATCACACTCTAGATCAGTGACTCGAGAAGAATAATTTTAACTTTATATTCCAATGACACTAACAAGATGACTTGCTAAGAACTTTATATTTTTTCTTATTTAATTATCCTAAGTAAATTTCTAACTCCTAAAAATTTAAAGAAAATTTGGCAGTATAATGGTCCTAACCATGGTAGAACTACGGTAGCCCCAACACTAAGGCCCTTCACCTTACCGTTGGGTTGTGTGTTGGGCTAGTGTACATTGCAGAAAATAAAATATAATGTATGCATGTCAGGGTAAAATTCTTCATCTATACATTACCCAATACCATATCATCCTCGATCAAGTATACATGTTCCTACAAAGTCTGGAACATGTACACTGAGGAATGCTTAGAAGCATTGCTACCCACTAATGTAAACTACCACCCATATAATACAATGTATGTTGCAATGTAATAAATAAAAGAATGCATATAGAAGAAATTTTATTCATTTATTGATTCAAATGTTTACAAAAAGACTTAGACTCTACATGAAAGTAAGGTGGCCAGGTTTCACCATACAAAATATGTGTTTCTAAGCCTATCACATGTATAGATTTAGATATACTTTCTTATGTTCTTCTAGCTCCAAGTCTCCTATGGAATTCCAAAAGAGAATATACTCCAAGGGGTCTTTTGGAACCCCATTTGCATGTATATATAAGCAAGTATATTTATCTCTTTTACAACTCAAGATGTTGTACGACTTGATCTATATACAAATTATAATTTACATGGACTCATACATGTAATCATACCTAGGTATATTCTTCTTTAACTATTGCAAGAAATATAGAATAATGGAAAAGCATTAGTATATAAAAATAACGTGTAAGGGTAGTTGTGTAATAACTTCATGCTTCTAATGCAATCCTTAAAGTGTCTAAGTGCACCAATAGGAATTAAAATGTATAGCATTCAGAGTTGAAGAAAATGAATAAATAAACATAGGGTGATCTCCAACAAATGTACCCGGCAAGTAATTCAAATCACTGACCTAACTAGGCTAATGTTGATTGTCCTAAAAAAAACTATCCAAATGTGAGAAGGAGGTTGGGTGGATTTGATATGTCCTAAAGAAATTTAATATTTAAGTTGCATGTGTTTAGGATGTTTGTTCATTAAGGTCAAAGGGGAATTTTTAATTAAAATTTATCTTGTATGAATTTGGATTTATTATTTGAATTTTAAATGTTTGAAGTTCATTATTTAATTTTAAAGAATTTGTAAGTTAATAACTCCGAGTGTAGGAGCTACTAACCTATAAATCCTAAGGCTTATAATCATAATGCAATCATCTCCCATGTAGGATAGATGATTGCATAATGCCTTTAGAGATTTATTAGTGATTTATTAAGTGATAGAGAAGGGTCCCTATAATTTAATACACATGCTCTCTAAGTTGAATCAAGCATGATGTATAGGGTCAATGATTTATTAATGATTGATTAAGGGTTATAAATCCCATACAACTATGTCTTCCACAAATGGAGGCTAGTATAGTGCATAAACCCATAATTTATTAATAAAATTTATTAAAATCCCTTAATCAACTATGTATGTGCTCTCCTAAAAGGAATTAGACACCGCACAAAAGGATTATTGGGTGTTTAAGGTATATTAAAGGCTTTAAATGAAATGCTCAAATGCCCTCCAATAGGAATTAAGCATTAAGCATGAAAGCCTTATTACTTTAAGTATATTAATCCTCCAATTTATTTGATTAAAAATAAATTTTAATCAAATAAAATATCAAATTATTTTTTTTATGTTTTAAATTTTTGTTGAATTTTTTTATTTTTATTGAATTATTTGGAATTTTTAATCAATTATTGAATTTTTAAAAACTTTTAATTAATTATTAATTGATTATTAATAAATTATATTCAAAAATTTTATTTAAAAACAAATGATTAATCCCTAAATTTTATTTTATTTTATTTTAATTAATTATGGATATTTGAATTGTATTTATTATTTTTCATTTAATTATACTAAAAATTGATGAATTATTGAATTTCTAAATTGTCCCTTTTTCCATAAACTTGGGTTATTTAGTTTTGACATCAAATTAACTCCAAAATTTATGAAATTGATAACATTAGTTAACGATAACTAATGGATCAAGCCCTATAAATTTGGGATTAATTTGATTCATAACTTATTTTTAAGAATTTAATTTTCTTAATATTTAATTAAGAGTTAAAAATTATTAATTAAAATTTAATCAAATCTCGCTATGAATTTTATTTTTCAATGGTCGTAAATGTTGATTGGAGTTGATTAAATGTGTCTTTGTATTTTTTTCCTTTAATTTATTGTAAATTTTAGAAGAATCAACCGCATAATTAAGGGTTGACTTTTATTTAATCTTTTTCATGATCATATAAAGTCAAATTAAGGAACATTTAATTCCTAAGGTGTATATTATCACTAAGTTCAAGGGCTTAAAGTTTCCTCCCTATTGGATGCATGTATGAATTCCTAAAAAAATTTTAAGTTAACTAGACCTTATCCTTAATTATTGTCCTTTCGTGTCACTAAAGTTCAAATAAATTTTCATATTCATGTGCCTAACCCTTGTATATACACATTTAAACCAGAGTAATTTGGTGTCCTAATGCTATGGATTGAATGTAGTGAATTATCAAAGATATAAGTCACATAGTGGCCTATAGACTTAAACATTCAAGTACATAAAGGATATACATCAAACTAGGGTAAGAAGTTTAGAGAATGTGAGGGACATTCTTAAAACTTCCCCTCCTAATTTGAACTTAATATCACGCATATTCTATGGGTAATATAGAAGAATTAGTAGGCATTAAAGAGCAATTTATCCTTAAATCATGCGAGATCATGTCCTGGATTTATTATTAAATCAAAGAGCCCATCATATGGATTCCATAGAGCCATAGCATGTAGAAATTGGGCATGAGATAAAATTACTATGAATTTTCAAAAATCTAGGTCAAATCATGACCTAGGTTTTTATAAATTCAAGTATGAATAGAATTTGATGTGCTAAACATCCACTAACTCACTCAATTTAAATTTGAACTTAATTTGACAATTATTTAGAGGGTAATAAGGGAAATTTAATAAATAATAGAAGTAATAATATAAGCAATATTACTCATTTATTTTAGATTCTAGTTCAGGCTGTAGCAGTTGTAGTGTGCCACACTTTACATATGGAGGCATCCTAGTTAACCATGCATCGGTGTGTGGTTAATCACTTAACCACGTTAGATGTTACTGAGGGTCATTGGATCCATATGGTTTGAAATGAACAGGTGAGATCTAGTCTAAGGAAATCCCGTCCATTAAGCCATTAGAGCTAGTTGAATCAGGCAATTAGAATGACAAAATCATGGCCATTGGAATCAAAGAGATGGGATGAATGGTCGTGATTTTATCTCTAAGCTAAGACTACCGCAAACCCTTATTTCAAAAATTTCTCCAAACTCTTTTTATGCTAGATTAAATGGCATGAAGCTTGAGATGTTGATGCAAAGTGGTTACAGAAATAATAGGGCAATGTTTTTGAAGCTTCTTATTATATATGCTAAGGACTATCAAAAAACATAGATAGATACTTAGGGTTTGAGAGATACATGGATAGAATGGATTTTAGATAGAGTATAGCAGTTCTTATTCTTCATTGAGAGCTTCTCTATGACTTTGAAGAAGGCACCATGGTTGGAGGAGACCTAGATGATGGTTTAGATCGGTTTGGATAGACATAGTTATAGTTCTCTAGCAATTTGCTAGTGGCCACCAAAAAGTAGGGAAATGACTGGGAAATGTGTAGAATACTTTTAGAGAGCTAAACAAAAAACTTAGGAGCTCTGGAGGATTGCTAGGGTGAGAATAATGTTAGTGTTAGTGTTTTGAGTAGTTTTTGTCTAATTCAATTGTTGGTTCACTTAAACAGTTGGCATCATTCATGTGGGTTGCCTAGATGCTCTACATTTGTCCTAGGCCATTGGGAAGAAGAGAGATGGGAAGGAGTAGAGAGGAATCATATTACAGGGTTATGTATGGTAGGGTACCACTAGGGCATGTTTAGAATTAACCAGCTGTTGGGCTTTGATAGGCTAGTGTTTAGACATGTATTAGGATTCATTTGAATAGGTTAGAGAAGATGGTTTGGAGGGAATAAGTGGGAGAGAGAATTTTCAACAAATGAGCTCAATTGGCCTTTTGTTGACGGCTTGACCAATTAAGGGTTTAGTTGGCCTCTAGGGAGTGTGTAAATGCTAGTAGAGTGGAATGCCATGGCTTTAAAGCAAGAAAGCAGAGGTTTGAATGAGTGGTCAAATGTGTAAGAGGTTTGACCATCTTTGATGGTTTGACCATGTCAAACTATCAATGATTGACTCAATAATGGTTTAAATGTGCTTAAATCATGCAATGGAGTGATTATGAAGATTTAATGGGTTTGATTTGAATGCATGAGCTATATTGACCAAGGTTGACCTGGTTTGACCAAACCTAGGTTTAGTTAACCAAGTTAACTAGGGATTAAATCAATGTGGTCAATCAAGTCTAATTGACTAGGACTGATGATCAAAATAGTTTTGTGAAGATCAGAACTGGTTTGGAGTTTAATTAGAGGTGATTAAGGTGTATGACCAATTAGGTTAACTTGAGTTAGCTCAACTGGGTTAGATGGGTTAGTTAATAAGTGAAGGGTCTATTAATAGATGATTTACCATATAAGGCTCCTAGTGAAGTGATTTAGATCATGACTAGAGTCAAGGAGGTTCGTGTACTATACAAGGCAGTGCACTGGGTCAATTGATTATAATGCAGGGCTGTAATTGCTCAAAAGATTGTTGTCAATGATTATAACCAATAATTATTAATTGTAGATGGTGATTGAAGTTTGATTGAATGTTGATTGTAGGGCTGATTGATTATGAATCAAAGAACTATAAATAAGTGATTATAGCTTGTATAATTAACAACTAGATGATGCTTAGTCGTGGGATTGAAAATTAGGAGTTTGGTAGTTCATGGTGACCTCACACAAAAATGAGTTCAACAATCCCTCCGACCACTATTATTCAACTGTATTCCAACCAACCTCCAATGGACGACTATAGTCCCTCCGACTTTAGTCACCCAACTATGATCCCTTTGACCACTATTACCTAACTACAATCCTACTGAAGTTTGTCACTTGATTAGAGTCCTTATGAATACTATCTCCCGACTATAGTCCTACAAATCTCTATCACCAGATTTTGTCTCTTTGACCCCAATATCCTAACTATAATTCTTCGAACCTCCATCACTTGGCTGACTGTTCGTTAGGGATGTTAAGCCCTTATGAACTAGCCTAAGGCTAACCAAGAGGGGGGTGAATTGGTAGTTTTAAGAATTTGTGAGCAAAAAATAATTTTGAAAATCTTTTTGGATATTTTAAAATAATTATAATTTCACGATGATGTGCAGATGTTTAACAAAATAAAAAAAATAACTATAATCACACGATCATCAACACAGAAGTAAAGTATAGAAAATAATCAGAAAGAATACACCAGATTTTATAGTGGTTCGGTCAACTTGACCTACGTCCACTCCTCGGAGCCTCCCCTCCAGGTATTGTACTAAAACAAAGTGACTCTCCTTCTGCTCCCACAGCAAGGCAGAGAAGCCTTTATAAAATAATTTTTCACCAACCCGATGAGGCAGAAAACCCAGACTCTTTTTGCTTCCTCCTGAAGCAGACAGAGAACCTTACCTCATTTCACTTCCTCCTGAAGAAGGCAGAGAACCTCGATCTTCTTGCAAATAATCCTTCCTTCAGAGCACCAAGGGACGAGGGACGACGACTGGAGATGAAGACTCGAATCCTTGCCTGGAGTAACCTTTGTGAACACCTCACAAACTCCCCCTCACAAGATTCTCTCTCTCTCCCAAGATCTCACTCTCTCTCATGACTCTCTCAGGTGAGGACAGTGGCAAAAGATTTTGACATAAGTAAGAAAGAGACCTTAAATAGAATGGCTCAAAAATTACCCTAAATTGCAACTTGTCGTCAAAGATCATCCAGGACGATCCTTCGATCGTCCTATACGATCAGTGTAAATCAGACCCTTTTGGCCTGGACAATCTAGTTCCTCTGGACTATTAGAAGGCATGGTTTGTTCAGATCGTCCGGGATGATTCTTCAATCATCCTGGATGATTAGTTCAAAATTAGAATATCGTCCAGAGGATAGCTCAGGTCATATATGATGACTTATGCTAGACGATCTCAAAATGACCTGATCGTCCGGGATGATATATCTATCATCCCGTACGATTAGTTCAAAAATGGTAGTATCGTCCAGAGGACAGCTCGGGTCGTACATGACAACTTATGTTGGACAGTCTAAAAATGACATGATCGTTCGAGATGATATATCTATCATCCAATATGATTAGTTCAAACATAGCAGTATCGTCTGGCAGATAGTTCGGGTCATAAAGGATAAATACACTATACGGTTAGGATTTCTAATTGATCATCCAGGATGATATGATCAAATCAATCAAGCTTTAATTATTTTCCTTAATCATTTGACTAATTTAGGTATGATTATAATGAATCATCTAGGAGATCAGACCAAAATACCAAAAAATAAAACTTGTCTAACTTAGTCTGGCAACTCAGAATTTTTTATTTGAGCATATCGTCCTGTACGATGGGTGTATCATCCAGGATGATATGAACAAAATTTGAACAGAAACTCTAACTCACTAAAACTCTCCTGTTGAGTGTGTGTGTGCAATGTTACTTAGCTTGGGGATCCATTATATTACACTTGACTCAAAAAAGGTGAAAAATTACATTGAACTTGAAACACAAACAGACTGACTCGATCTTGAGCTGGCTTGAATTGCAATTGATTTTGTGAACCTGAAAGGTTAAGCACTCAAATAGAAACATAAATATTTGCTATCATCAAAATCATAATCTTTGAATCCAGATTCACAACATTGACTACCATCTCTTTGACCTCAGTCACCCGACTATGGTCCTTCCGACCACTAACATTTGATTACAATCCTTTCAACCTCTATCACCCATCGACTAGGTCCTTCTAATCACCATCGCTCAACTATAAAGCCACCGACCTCAATCACCCAGCTAAAATTCCTCCAACCACGCTCACCTAATTATGGTCCCTTTAACCTCCCTCACCCAACTATAATTTATCTATCCTTAGCCGCTCTACTATGGTCTCTCCAACTACCATCACATGATTACTGTCCCTTTCACCATCATCGCCTATTGTTGTCCCTCTATCCACCACTTCCTAACTATAGTCCCTCCGACTACCATCGCCCAAGTAGGCCCCTTGAACCACCATCACCCTTATATGATCCTTCCATCGTTGGCTGACTATTATCCTTTTAAATCCCTAAGCGGACTATGTCCCATTCGACCTCCATCATCTGACTATAGCCCCTCTAACCAAATAAATAACAATCTCTTAGGAAGAGCTCTCATGCCATGGGATTCTTCCAAATTAACCATAAAATGTGATATATACAATAAATATTTGTTACACTATGCCAACACCTTCCAACAAGGAAGGCATCATTTGTAATCAAGAACAAATACTAGTGAAATTATTTCAACTAGGGGAGACCTAATGGTTTTTCTCCTTTTTAAGGTTTTTCACATTAAAATTCTAGTATCTTTTATGATTCTTTCATCTGTCTCTTATCTATATGTGTATTGGATCTTCATATAAAGTTGATGTTAAACTTTATATATCTCTACCTCTATGAATGTTTTGGTAAGCTATAAGCACGAATCTTATGGTAATTTTTAAACTAGTTTTTTTTAGAATTAAAATCAATAACATTCAAACTTTAATTTTAATAAACTTATAATCTAACTTAATATCTCGACAAGATGAATCCATCAACACTATAAATGATCAAATCTGAGTCCAAATAAACTCAAATGAAGCACTTGAAGTAGGTTTAAAAGCTTCAGGAAAATAATTAAAAGATTAAATAATTGCCAAATCTTGCATACTTATAGTCAATTCATAATGCTTGATGAGACAAATCCAATAAGCCTAAGCTTATTTGATTCTAACATCATTAAGTACTCAAATAATTGATCTATAATCAAATGGATGAATATGGATCATTTCATAAATATATTTGGATTATGACTAAATTTATTAAAGCGTCCCTCTCAAAAAGACTAAAATAGGGCCCTAGTTTCTTACATGAAAATTTAAGAGCTGAAAGAACTATATAGCTCTATTAAAATTATCAAGTATCATCACCAATGACCACTATCAATAATCACCACCACTATCACTAAATTTTCATCATCTGGCTATTGTTGCTCAACAACTAATAGTTAATCATGTTGTTAGGCTTAATTATATGCTTGTTGACAATCAATTTCTATAAAATCTACAACATAAACTAGACATTATAAATCATCAAAAATTGCCCTGAGCAAATACGATTCTTAAGGCATATTCTAATTAGAAACTTCCAAAATTAAAATCAAGACCATTCAAACTCTAATTTCAATAAATTTGTAGTTGAATTCAACATCTTTATGAAACTAGCCCAACAACACTGAAAATGGCCCAATCTAAGTTGAATGAGCCAAATCAAGGGCTATAAGCATAATTGAAAATTTTAGGATATTAATTGGATAATCAAATGATCTCCAAATTTGGCATGCTTATAGTTGAATCAAGTTGCTCGATGAAACAAATCCAATGAGCATAAGATTACTTAATTGCGACATCATTAAGGAACTCAAATGCTAACCAAATATTTTATAATTAAGTGAATCAATATGGGTCGTTGATAGAGTGTTTCAATTTGTTTCATATTTACAAGCATGAAACTCTCTAAGAAAATCTATAAATAGTCCCCCACTCTCTACATGAGGGAGGACAGAGTTCAAACCTGGAGCATGAACTTTGGCTTAAGATTCTAGAGAGCTCTTAGACTTTAAGAAAATTGGAGTACCACCATGGGCCACTTTGCAATCATTGTCATCAAGCCTTCATCAACAAATCAATATAATCCTCATATTATTGCCACCAAATAATGGTTATTGAACCACTGTCTCCCAAATGCTCCTCAGACCACGGTCCTTCCAACCATCATCAGCCGACCACTATAATCATCAAACCATTATTATCCCATTACGGTCCTTGAACCAACATTGCCCAACAATGGTCCTTCCAATCTCTTATACCAGCTAATTATAGTTTTCCAACATTATCACCTATCAACTACGATCTTGAAACAACAATCACCTGATTATGATCCTCGAACCACCATCACATGACTATAGTCCATCTGACCTTCATCGCCCATTGACTTTAGTCCTACGACCTCCATCGCCCACCAACAACAATACTCAAATAATTATCACCCAACTATGGTCCTTCTAACCTTTGTTGGCCCCAACTATAGTCCTCTAACCTCCATGATCCGCAGACTACAGTCCTCCTACCACTGTCACCCGATAATAGTTCTCAAACCTCCATCACATGTCGATAATGATCCTCAAACCTCCATCACCTGCCAACTATGGTCCTCCGACCTTTATCGCCCGACTACAGTCCTCTGACCTTTGGCCATTGTAGTCTGACTACGATCACCTAGCCACTATCACCCAACTAAGATCCACTGACCTACATTGTTCTTATCATTATTGGATGGCTACTTCAATGCCTACTAACTTCATCACCAATCATTACTAATAGTACCAGCAATGCCATCACTTATAAGATATATGCATGCCATCAACATCAGCTCTGACTCTCAACTATAACATTAGGATTTATGTTGGGTTTCCTCTACACAGTGTATTATTATTGTCCTTCTAGGAAGGGCATCATTTGCAAATTGATGATAAACAATACTAGAATCATTTTAATAGGGCTAGGCCCCATGATTTTTCTTCTTTTTTTTTTTTTTGAATTTTTCACATAAAAAATTCAATGACTTTTATAACTCTTGCACTACTTTCTTATCGATTTTTATTTATTTATTATTATTTTTATTACTCTCTTATCGATGTATTGTGTTGGATCTTCATACAAAGCTAAAACCTTAATTCTATATCTCTCTTTTGAACCACAAATGTTCTGACACGCAACAAGGCAATTAGTTTTTAATTATATAATTCTAATTTTTTAAGTTATGGAGAAGAAAAGATTCTTGTACATCAAATTTTATTATGGATCATGACAACAAAGTCAAATATCATGATTTTTCTCTTTTTTATATTTTTTATATTAAAACTTTTTATCTCTTATAAGCATTTATATATGCGTGCTAAATTTTTATATAAAATTAAGATATTAAATTTTAATTGTTTTAATATTTTTAAACATGTAATAATAACATTTTTCATATATTCCAATTTCAACGTCTCATCGCATACAATAACCATTTGCTGCGTGCAGAAAAGGACTTCAAGAAAAATCCAAAATAACTTTGAGAGGCTATTCGATTACTTTATCATTAAATGGTAAGTAAAGGTCTCAATCATGAATTTAATATATTAAAGACAGGCTTTTATTTAGAATTGCCGCATCATGAAATCTGTCAATTTCAACAAAAATGATTCTTCGCGCAACAAAACAATCATATAGATGTCATTAAAAATAGAAGATGAAGACTTCCATTCCAAAGAATGGATTTATATCAGATTTTGGAATATATTCCTCCTTTGCCTCATTGCAAAGAAAGATAAGGATAACAATTAATGTGAGAGAAATTTAACTTTATATCTTATAATATAATGTAGTTGATAAAATATATTTATTTTTATTTTAAAAAATATGCCTAAAATTTTATTTCAAATGAAATTTAAATCTCTAGCAAATAAAACTAACTCAAATTTGATTTGAACATTATCCCAACCCAATGTTTCAATGTCCGCCATGAAGGCATACACAAACATGTGTCATAGAAGAGGAGAACACAATGGGAGCTTGTTGAGTAGGTTCAACAGCATCAACACGTGTGAGTAAAAGTAACTGATTGAGGAAGAAAGAAATTTTGCGGTGAGAGCTCACTAAAGTTGGCTTCAATGACACCGGCAGCATCTGAGGAAAAGATGAGTCACTAATGGAGCTCAATGGTTAGGCATCATAGGACCAACGAAGGCATCGTGCCATCTATGGCGTGCTCATTGGGAAGGTATTACGAGATGTCAGTGTGTGGAGAAGGTGGCTAGGGCATCAATTACGTTATAATTCAAACTAGTTCAAACATCGTGGGTAGCTGGCCTATGATAAGCTATACAACCTAATAAGCACCTCTGATAAATCAGCTGTCTGACCTTTACTCTCAAACCTCGCCACTATCTCTACTCCACATACAGGATTGGTTTCTACAACTCCACTCTCTAAAATTATTTCCCTCTTTGACTTTGCATAGTGATACCGAACATCTTGTCTCCTCAACTGTTATTTTTATATTTGTTTGTATAACTAAAAGGACCATGGAAAACATTCGAACATACATTGAGTTCTTCTACTTATTCATTCTCTCTACTTAGTAGCTAGGCTATGTTTGAATAAATCTTTCATGATATCAGAGCATTAAAAGCCCAGTGGCTATTCCATAGTCTCTTGCTATTGAAGGGCGATTCATCTAGCACCGACAAAACCACACTAATAGTTGTGCAACCCACTGTCACCACCATGAACAACGCTTCTATACCAGCGCCGTTGAAATTCCTCAAGTCAAACTTCAAAAATATAGTTCACATCAAGCTGAGTACTGACAACAACTCCATCTAGCGTCTACAAGTTCTAAAAATGTTCTCAACAAACGATTTCAATGGATTTCTATCTGGTACTTCCAAATGTCCCTCCAAAAATATTTTATCCTCTACTAATGAACTAATCTTCAACCTAGAGTACACTTCCTGGTAACTACTCGACCAAAACATATCCTCAGCTCTCTGCTCAACCATCACAGCATCTATACTTCCATACATTTTAATTCAAGCCACCTGCCATGACATTTGGATCACTCTAGAGAAGCGATTACAACCAACAAATCGCTTCTATGTCATTCAACTAAAAAATGAGCCACATCATCTCTATGAAGGAACTCACAATTACACAAAATATTTCCGATATTAAAACCCTTGTCGACATCATCACCACAGTCAACTCTCAAATTGACTATAAAGACATAATCCTATATATCTTAAATGGCCTCCCTCCACCTTTCAATCCTTTAAAAATGCTATACGAACAAAACACACTTCCATTAACCTCAACAACAAATATTCACCTCTGTATAGCAAAGAAATCTACCTAATACAAGAAACTATAAAACTCCATCCTCTGATTCGTCTTATGTTGCATTCATAGCAACCATAGGCTGCATTCCTCTCTATAATCATGGTCTCTCTTCATTCAACAACTCATCATCCTATCGCAGCAACTACTCTTCAACCAAAGGATGCACCTACAATAATTCTATAGTACACCATCAAATATGTGGCAAACCATATCACTAAGCCATCTAATGCTAACATTGCTGCAACCTTCAGTACAGTTCAACTTCCTCTACTCCTCCCATGGGTCTCTACTCCAACACTCAACCCTCCCCAAACATGCATTTAGACTTTGGAGTGTCGGCACATCTTACAATAGATATCTCAAACCTCTAACATCTTATTCCATATAATGGCTTGGATACATTATCCATTGGTGATGGATCTACTATTCCCATCTCCAGCACTAGCAATGGTTTGCTTCCAACACCTTCCCCCCATCATAAGATTCTCCTTAAAAATATCATATACATCCCTTATATCTCCCATAATCTTTTTTTCTATAGACAAGCTCACAACTGACAATCTTTGTTGTGTCCCCTTCGACCCAAATGGGTTTCTCATCAAGGATTTGTGGACTCATCAAGTTCTGCTTCAAGGCCACAACTCTAATAGTCTTTATCGTATTACCTACTCTACATCTGCTCCAGCACCAGCAGCCCTTATCTCTCAAATAAAAAATGTCAAGTTATGGAATTCCCGACTTGGGCACCCTTATAATTTTATAACTTTAAATATAGCCAAAACACTCAGCTTATCTTATAGTTTCTCTTCTTCACTTTTCTGTACTTCTTGTAATGTGGCTAAGAGCCATAAATTGCTCTTTAACAATGTCACCAAATGTGTAACCACACCCCTATAATTAATGCATGGTGATGTTCGGGCTCCACCACCAGTTCCATCTCTAAATGGATTCAAATACTGTGTTATATCCATTGATAATTATACCAAATTTTATTAGCTTTATCTAATGAAATCAAAATTTGTCCAATTTCTCGATATGCTTGACAACATCTACATCACATATATCAAATATTACCGCTCTAATAACAATGTGAATATCTCTCCCATCAATTTTAAACTTTTTGGTAGATAAAGGCCTCATACATCAACCCACATGTCCATACACACCTGAACAAAATGGAACTTTGGAATGCAAGCTCCGTCATCTTCTTGATACCACCCACACCCTTTTATGTGAAGCAACTCTTCCTTCTTAGCTATACTCACTGCAACATTCCTCATAAACCACTTACCTTCCAAAAACACATTCCTCAAATCTCCCTACCAACTCCTCACCAAAACACCACATAACCAAAAACATCTCAAATTATTTGGCTATCTCTACTTTCCATGGATGTGCCCTCTAGCCCATGACAAGCTTTCCCCATGCTCCACCACTTGTATCTTCCTTGGTTACTCCAACTCCAACATCATGTATCACTGCTTAAATAGGGAAAATATTTCTATCTCGTCATGTGGTCTTCTATGAATAACTAATTCCTCTATACCACTTTAACATCCCACACAACAGCAACCAACAACAGTACAACAACATATCCTATTCTCCTTGTACCCATCTCCATTATCTCATCCCACAAAACATATATCCCAACAGAATAATTCCCAGCCACAACATATTTACCCAACGACACATCCTCAACTACCTCTTCACCCACATTATGCCTCTCAACTCAAATTTCCACCCAACTCCTCCACAACCAGTACCCCACCACCCTATTTCATCTCATCCAATGTAAACATGCTTCAAGATGGGCAATCTCAAACCCAAACATATTTTTACCTTATCTGCAAAACCTTCATCCATCTCCACTCCGACAAGCTACTCTTAAGACAACAAAGAACCCCAATGGAGAAAAACAAGGTCTGATGAATTCTTTGCTCTTCAATGTCAGGGAACCTAGTCTTTAATATCACCACCACCCAATCAACCAATTTTTGGTTGCAATTAGACATATCACACCAAACTCAAACATGATGGTAGTCTCGACCGTCACAAAGCAAGACAAATTTGACAAGGATTTAAATAAGAACAATGTATAAATTTTATAGAAACATTCAACCCCATTACCAAAATACTTATATTTTGGCTCTTTCTCACAGTTTCTTTACATAACAACTAGATCATTCACCAACTTGATGTCTCAAATACCTTTCTCCATGGAAAACTTCAGAAAATAATCTATATGAGCCAACCACTAGGTTTTGTCGATTCTGTCTATCTAAATCATGTCTGCAAACTCAACAAAGCCATCTACAACCTTTGCCAAGAACCTCGCCAATGGTTCAACACATTTTCCAAATTTCTTCTCAACAATGGCTTCCATTTCAGCAATTCAGATCCCTCTCTTTTTATTCATTCTACTAAAACAGTATGTACTTACCTTCTCCTCTACGTTGATGACATCATTGTCACTAGCAATGCTAATCATTCAACTCCAAAGTCATTAAAGCTCTCTAATAGAAATTCACTCTCAAAGAACTTGGTCCCATTTCTCTTTTTCTTTGCATTCAAATAAATGTACTCCAAATTCAAACATAGTTCATCAATACAAATATGCTCAACACATACTTCAAATATCTAGGATGACAGACTTCAAGAATGCTCTTACACCTTTCACTGTCAATTCCTCTTCATCACTTGATGACAACCTGCCCTTTCCCGATCCAACCCTATATAGAAAAATCATTAGATCTCTACAATACCTCGCAATCATACAACCTGACCGTGCTTTTACAACAAATCTCCTTTAATACATGGACCAACCTCTCACTCATCACTACCAACAAATGAAGCACCTCCTTCGTTACACCAAAGGCACTATTAACTATGGTCTTCCCATCACTAAAGGTGATCTCACATTATGATCTTATTCTGATTCTGACTGGGCTTTTGACCTAGTCGACCATAAATCAACCACAAGATACTACTCATTCATAGGCCACACACTCATCTCCTGGACTGTCAAGAAGAAACCTACCATCGTCAAATCCTCAATAGAAACAGAATATAGAACGCTCGCAACAACAGCGTCAGATATTGTGTGGCTACGCCATCTACTAGCTGACTTCAACATCGCTCCAACCACCGCCACTCCACTCTATTGTGACAACATCTCAGCCATGTCTCTAGCTAGCAATCCAGTTTTCCATGCTTGCACCAAGCACATCAAAATAGATTATCACTTCATAAATGATTGCATTCATTCTAAAGAGGTGACTGTTCAGTACATCAACTCCCAAGAACAACCTGCAGACATACTAACCAAAGCTCTCCCTTTGATCAGATTCAAAGTGCTTCTCTCCAAACTAACTCTCCACTCTCTGGACACTTAGTTTGCAGGGTGGTGATAAGCTATACAACCTGATAAGCACCTCTAATAAATTAGTCGTCTGATCTCTACTCTCAAACCTCGCAACTATCTTTGCTCCACATACAATATCAATTTCTGTAGCTTCACTCTCTAGAATCATTTCCCTCTCTGACCTTATGCAGTGATACCAAACTCCTTATGTCCTGAACTGTTATTTATATATATGTTTGCATGAGTGTAAGGACCATGAAAAACATTTGAACATACATTGAGCTCTTCTACTTCTTCCTTCTCTCTACTTAGCAACTTGACTATGTTTGAAATCTCTCAGCCTACTCATCAAGTTTAAACAAATTTTGAATTCGAACAAACTCGAATGGATTTTTGTTTGCAATAGGCTTCACTAAGCTGTTAATGAATACAATCGAAGGTAATTTCAATTGAAATAAACTTGAGTTAATGTTTTGGCCAAAGATATGTATTATACGGCAGATAAAGTCAATTTTTCCTCTATAAAAAAAGCTTTATCTTTTCTTGAATTCTATTATTATAATAGAATATAAAATATTTATCTTAGTACAACAACAACAATAACAAGCCTTTGTCCCACTACGTGGGGTCGGCAACATGAATCCTTTTTCTCCATTGTGTCCGGTTCAAAGTCAAATTCTCGTTTAAATCTAATAGAGAAAGATCATTTCTAATATTTTCTAACCAAGTCTTTTTAGGTCTACCTCTACCTTTCTTAATATAAGTCAAATCTAATACCTCTACTTTCCTAACTGGGTCATCGGAAGGCCGCCGTTTTATGTGACCAAACCATCTAAGGCGACTCTCTCTAATCTTATCCTCCACTGGAGCTACTCCAACCTTTTCACGTATATGCTCATTTCGTATCCTGTCTCTAAGAGTAAATCCACTCATCCACCTAAGCATCCTCATCTCCGCAACACATAACTTAGTATTGTGCTTCTCTTTTAATGGCCAACATTCTGCACCATAAAGCATTGCAGGTCTCACCACCATCTTATAGAATTTTCCCTTAAGTTTAAGGAGGACTTTTCTATCACACAACAAGCCCGATGCATTCCTCCACTTCAACCATCCAACTTGAATTCTACTGATAACATCCCCATCTATTTCACCATCACTCTGAACAATAGATCCAAGATATCTAAAACGTGTACTCTTATTAATGACTTGATCGCCCAAAGTCACAATCTCCTCACTAGGTCTATTACTGCTAAAATTACACTCCATATATTCAGTTTTAGATCTACTCAAGCGAAAACCTTTAGACTCTAAGGTTGATCTCCAGACTTCAAGTTTACCTTCAACTCCCTCTTTAGTCTTGTCAACAAGAAGAATATCATCAGCAAAAAGCATACACCAGGGTACATCCTCTTGTAAATGTCTAGTGAGAACATCCATGACTAACGCGAAAAGATATGGGCTTAAAGCTGATCCTTGATGTAATCCAACCGAAATAGGGAAATACTTGGTCAAACCACCTTGTGTTTGAACACAAGTAGTAGCTCCTTCATACATATCTTTAATGATTTGAATATAAGCATTATTAACTCCTTTCTTTTCAAGAACTCTCCATAGCACTTCTCTTGGAACTTTATCATATGCTTTCTCTAAATCAATAAATATCATATGTAGATCCTCCTTATTCTCCCTATATTTCTCCATCAAACCTCTCAATAAATGTATGGCTTCCATAGTAGACCTACCAGGCATGAATCCAAATTGATTTTGAGAATAGTATCACGCCGCAGCCTACGCTCCATAACTCGCTCCCATAGTTTTAAAGTGTGACACATTAACTTAATTCCTCTATAATTCGCACAATCTTGTGCATCACCTTTATTCTTATAAATAGGAATCAATACACTCATTCTCCACGCATCTGGCATCTTTTTAGTCTTCAAAATATTATTAAAAAGTTTAGTTAGCCAAGAAATTCCTTCATCTCCTAAGCATTTCCACATCTCTATTGGGATATCATCAGGTCCAACAGCTTTTCCACACTTCATTTTCTTTAAAGCCTCTCTAACTTCGGTTTTACTAATACGCCGATAAAAACAGAAATCTTTATTTTCATTTAGGATGCTAAGGTCACTAGAGTCAATTGTATTCCTACAATCTTCATTAAAAAGTTTATCAAAATATCTCATCCACCTTTGTTGAATATCATCTTCTAAGAAAAGTACTTTTTGATCTTCATCCTTAATACACTGCCGTTGCCAGGTCCCAAGTCCTGGATGAGAAAAGTGGAGGGTTGCGTTAGGTAGTCGACAGCCAGTGTAAAACTTGTCGAATAACCATGACATAAAATATTTATCTTAGTATTAAAAAAAATTCTACATACACGAATAAGAGGAGTTGATAAGAGACATAAAAAGCTTTTTATTTGAAAAACTAAAACATTAAAAAAAAATTCAGATTGGTTTTTAAGCTGTACTTTAAAATTTCTTTGTTTCATTATTAGTTTGGTTTCTATTTTTGTAAAATTAATTAAACTAAAAATTAAATTATATTAATTTCTTTAAATATTACACCAACACAGCTTGTCAATTATAAACAAACAATCAACATCAAAATGTAAAGATTAATATATGAAATCTTGACTGTCAATATTATTTATTCTATATGCCAAAAATATAAATCTCAACTAATATTATTATGTAATCTTCTAAATAAAAAATTATTTAAACTAGAAGTAATTAGTTAAATATATTTTTGTTCATCCGAAATCGAGCCGAACTTGAAAAATAATTTGGTTAATTTAATATTTTGAATTTTAGAACTATAATCATTTCCTATAGCTAATTCATAAATAAAATCTACAAATCCCCACTAATCATTAGCTTAAGTTGAAAATGAGCGACAATAACATACGATGACAATTGAATGTTACGTCTAGACAATTACGGCATTGGCGACAAGCGAGGACTGATGGTGATCGATGATGTTAATCTATAGGTAGGTATGACTTTAAAATTCTTCAAATCCAATAACTCCATTTATTGAATAAATACTATTTATAAAAATTTTTGGGGCATTTTACAAGTTTTTGCCAAAGTCTCACTCTATAAGACAACTTCAAATAATCTTCTTAATAATTTGATTTTTTTTAACAATTTGAGTGCCTTAAAAACACCACAATTAAGTAATATTTCACTCTTTATATTCTTCTTTTTTTTTTGGAACATTGAGGCCCTAGTTAAGACAAATTTTCACACACATCACATACGCAAGACTCAAACTCAAGAGCTTTTAGTTGGTAACCGAAGCTCCCAACCCACAGACCACTCTTTAGATTCAAGTCATCAAAATGCACATTTCAACTATAAATTTGCCACAAACAAAGCTAAGATGGTTCTGAAATTTTTAACTCAACACATGTTTAGATCAAAGATTGTAGATTTATCAAATAAGAAAAATTTTGGATCATTAGTAATCAATGTAATATAATCAAAAGTTTTTAAATAATATAACAAAAAAATGAAATGAAGAATTGTGCATATTAGATAAGAATAAACAGATACAATAAGCATTAAGTACTGCATAACATAATATTTCTAATATAAATTTACATATAAAATACTCCACTGAATTCCTGATAACACAACTCTAAAATACAGGAAACAGGCTAAAGATTTATCAGCAGAGACCAAACAACTTCTGCAAATCTCTGTTATTCTCAACTTCTGTTACCATCCTTTGGATCAGTAAAAATGAAAGAACACAGATAGACTTCCTCTTAGCAGTTTAAAACCCCTTCGGGAACTCCTTTCTTCCTCACAGAGGCAGTCATTTTAGACCATATATTGTGGAGAAAATGAAAGAAACAAATAACTAAAATATAGAGCTAGTAAGATCAACATATTCATCTCTCAAAGTAAGATTAGGCCACCAATTGCTCCTGCTCCGCATACAGTTGTTCCCAGGAAAGGTAATCTCCAGCGCCATTGCTCTGATACCGCTGCTGGTATTGCTCAAAGTCAGGTCGGCTGATAGGTGGAATCACCGGTCCTGCCATGGCCTGAGCTTTAGGCCAGCTTTCATTGCTCCTCAAGTTAAAAGTTGCAGACTTTCTTAGCTTGTTCAGTTCATCTCCTTGGATTCCCCAATCAAGTTTCCCATCAGGAGAAACCCAATCACATAGACCAAAGGAAGGAGAAGGAGAAGGAGAAGGAGGAGAAAGGACAGTATGGCGAGAAGCCAATTCGCGGTCAATGAAGCTCTGGCTTCTCTTTGCAAAAGCTGCTTGTCTCGAGTTCACGATAGCCTTCGCTATGGAATGATCAAGATTAAAGGATGAAGAAGAGTTTAAAACAGAAGGAAGATTACTTCCATAACCAGTAAGCAGCTGCTGCTTCATCTGGTGCCCTGTGAAGGCCCCAGCGACCTGCTTCAATGAATTCGCTTTCCAATTCAGGTGAGGAGAACCTATATTAGAGATTTCATCAAGCAATTTTTGCTGGACACCATCCAGCCCCATCAAGTCTGGATCGAAATCCAGATCCCTGAAGCTCAGGCTTGAAGTCAGCCGGCTGCTCGATGGCTGAGCCATACTCCCCGCCGAATTCATCCATGCTGATGACGGACCCATTGCCGATGAAGCTGAAGACGACAACATAAGAGCTGTCGCCATGTCAAGCGAGGAGACCCCCATCTGTGACATCTTCGGGGATGAAAGCCCTAACCCTGAGACGGAAGCTATCGTTGGATTCACCGTTCTAAGCTCATCCTGCCTATGAGCAAAGAAGCAAACCCGCCGATTGCAGCCAATTTCATCCTTACAAAGACGAGTGCGATACTGAGCTGGATGAAGCCAAGATTCAAACACCCCGTGGGCATACTCGCAGGCATCGCCTTTTAAGCAAGATCCTTTGCGAAATTCCGGGCAAGGGACACAGCTGTAAGAGTATTTCCGCGGATCGCGGCGGCGAGCGTTCTCCCCAGGATGAACGAAGGGGCATTCGGTCCAGTCATGGGAGTAAGCCCTAGAGCAAGGCTTTACCTTAAAAGCATACATTCGGAATTCGTCTGTTCCATAGATTCCATTTTTGATATCTGGTAGAGTTACATCCGGCGGGTACTCTTTCTTCTCTTTGTTAGGAGACGAAACCCTAGGGCACGGGGCTTTTAGGAGCACCTCGAGTTCCCTCGCCATCGATAAGGAGAACTGCTTGGCTATGACATCTCCGGGGCGATGCCCCTTGGCGTCTACAGCGTCCACGTCGGCCGAGGCCTCGATCAGAAGCTTCACAGTGTTAAGCGAGGCTGCGGAGCCTCCGCCAGAGGCACAGTGGAGGGCGGTGGCGCCGTCGGAGCCGCAAGGCCGATTAACGTCGGCGGACTTTCGCTCAAGGATGTAGCTGAGGACGGCGGTGCTTCCATAGAGGGCGGAGATTTGTAGTGGTGTACGGAGCTCATATCCCATCCTCCGCGACGGCGATGAGGCCGGACCGACCGTGCGAGAGTACCACGGAGCGGAAGCGTCGAGGGTAAGGTCGGTTTCCTCTACTGCTCGCTTGAAAGTGGCAAGGTCATCAGCCGCCGAGAGCTCGAGGAGAAGGGAGACGGCCTCCTCCGGCGGCGGAGGGGACGGCTTTCTAGGACTCTGGCACATAGATGAAGATAAGGTAGAAGAAGGAAGAGGAGAGAGTGAGAGTAAGGTACAGCCTACAGCGTCTTCTCCTGATCCGCTTGTCGGGAGGGCGCAGCATTTAAATAGTAATGGAAGAAATGGAAGAAACAGAGACGAAGCTCTGTTCTCACGCGTTCCTCCTCCTTCCGGTCAAAAAGGCAACGCTCGAAGCTACCTTCTTCTTTTTTATTAATTTCTTTTTTTTTATTTTAGTTTTTTAGTTTTTTAGTTTTTTTCATTTTTAAGAATTTCATACATCTCATATATTTAAATTTTTTTTTCTCAGAAATGAGGATATCTACCCGCTGTTACTCCTGAGAGAGTATTTGGCGGCATAACTAATCCATCGACGGAACCTAGCGAGACCATCCATCGGCATCGGGCTCACACTTGCTATGCCCAACTAAAGAGGTGAGGCCGTACTAGAGGGGATTCAAACCTGGGATGAGGGGTTCCCAACCGTGCTCGCCCACCAACCACCCTAAGCCTCGGTGGGTAAATATTTAAATTTTTATAGCTATTTATATAACAATCAAAAGTTTATATTATATTTAAAATATTATATATATATATATATATATATATATATATACTGATGTAATTTAAATAAAAATTATTTATTATTTGTTATAAGAAAACTTGTAGTGATAGAGATTGAATGTTTATGTCTTAGCTTTTGACTAATATCCAATACACACGAAGATAGCAATAAAGAATATAATATACATCAAAAATTTTATGCGAAAAAATATGAAAAATGAAAAAAAACCCGAAGGTATGGCAGAGTGAAATGATCCATTATATAGATATGTTATAAAAGTTCACTCTTCTTCTCAATTAGAGACCACAAGATTACAAGTTTATATTTCTATAAAAGTAAGGGAGAATATTGAAGATGTAATAGTGTTATATAATGTTAATCCAATGATGATGGTTAGATAATGGCAGTCACGTAACATCGACTTGGAGATAATAATTGAATGACAACAACTTAGTGATGGTAGTGTTACAACTCGGGCTCTCGAGTTCTTATTTTGATGATAATAAATATTATGGCTCACATCTCCTAATACTTGGAATGTATATTTATGTGTGTGTATACTAACATTTCAGGAAAATAGCATGCACCATCCAACAAAGAATCAAGGCTCAAGAACGGGTAGAATAGGTTATGATGTGTGATATTTGTAATTCTCATAAATGTACCTTTTTGATTTCTTGAGTCATGTCCTGTAAGGGTGTATGCTTGCTTGTGATCATGTACACACATACTCAAGGGGAGTGAGATCTTGTTATATCCAAAATTTCAACTTTTGAACACATCGTACTAGACGATCTAAGGATCGTCCAGGATGATCTGTTAATTGAACTAATCGTCCTGGACGATCCTTTATGATCTCAAAACCCTAGCCGCCAACCTAATTTGGGCATGATTTGATTTGCTATTTATTTGGTCTGATCGTCCTGGACGATCCACGGGTCATCCTGGACGATCAATGCCAATCATACCTAAATTAATTAGGTGGTTAAGGAAAGTAATTAAGGGTTGGATTCCATGATCATATCGTCCTGGACGATCAGTTGCAAAAACCCTAAAAATCTTCTGAGTCTCCTAGACGACCTGAACTATCAGCAGGACGATTTGTGTCATTTTGAACTATTTGTCCCGGACGATCGCAAGATCGTCCAGGATAATAAGAACATTTTTTATAAAGGATCGTCCAGAGCTATGATGATCGTACTAGCAAAAATGGCTTTTTTGTACTAATCGTACAGGACGATCACAAGATCGTCCTGGATGATATTTGCCGACAGAACTATTTTGGAAGGGTTTTTAAAGACCTTTATTTAAGGCTTGTTAAAGACTTTGGATGTGTCTTTGGCAGCCATTGAGGCTTCATTTTTTTTTTTTTTTTTTGAGACTTGAAGAGAGAGCTTAAAAGGGAGATTGGAAAGGGTGAAGTTTGGGTGGGAGAAGAACCTTGGAATGGAGATTTTCAAGGGAGTGTGAGGGGATCACACGGTTGCTCCGGCAGGCTTGCACCTAAGTACCATCGGATTCAAGGATCGTCTCGAGGGAAGTTTAAGGAAGAAGAAGTTCTCGTGGTGTCAAAGGACTCGGCTACTCCGCCGCACCGGGGAAGGTGTAAGTGATTATGTAAGGGCTTCTCTGCCTAGCTGTGGGGGCTAAGGGAGAGTCACTTTATTTTAGTGCAATACCTAGAGGGTGCCTCCGAGGAGTGGACGTAGGTCAAGTTAGACCGAACCACTATAAATCTGGTGTGTTCTTTTTTATTATTTTCCGCACTTTCTTTTATTGTGAATAACTGCTTGGGTGAAATCTCTAATTTATCTTTTTATTATTGATTTATTTTATTTCCGCTGCAAAAGATAAAAAGATTTTTCATGTGTTTTAAATATTTAATTTACCCCCCCCCCCTCCCCCTCTTGGTTAGCCTCGGGACTAGTTCATAAGGGCTTAACATCCCTATCAAACTTTCAAGTGGTATCATAGAGGGATTCATAAAATCAAGTTTTAAAAAACTTTTGAATTTGATCCATGGCTAATTTTAGAAATCATAATTTTGCGGAAGGATATTCAATCACCTGACCACCTTTATTTGAAAATATTACTTTTGATTTTTGGAAAATCTATATGTCTACTTTCTTGAAATCAATAGATTATCGCATGTGGTATATGATTCAAATTAGTTATTCTGTACCATCACGTATTATAGATGGAATCAAAATTAATATTCCTTTTTCTGAATGGAGTAGAATAGATCAGATCAATGCTCAATTGAATGCTAAATGTTTGAATTATTTTTTCTGTGCTTTGAATTCTGATGATTATATGTTAGTATCTGCATGCTCTACTAGAAACGAAATTTGGGATAAATTATGCATCACGTATGAAGGTACTTGTGAAATCAAGTAATCCAAGTTAAATATTTTAATGCATGATTATGAACTTTTTTACATGAAACCTTATGAGACGATCTTGAACATGTATACTAGGTTTACTCAAATTATGACATCATTACATACATTAGGAAAAGAACTTTCAAACTTTAAAAAAGTTAATAAAATCCTATGTTCTCTACTTGATAAATTTGATGCCAAAGTCATTGCAATTTTTGAATCTAGAAATTTGAATGAATATTCTATTGATAATTTGATTGGCTCACTCATTTCCTACGAGCAAGGTTTGGGTCAAAAACTTTTGGATGCAGGTAAAACTATAATATTGAAAGCTGAAGACATTGATGAAAGCGACTCAAAGCACAAGCATCAACATCAACAAAAGTGGAACAAAGGTAAAAATGTTAAGATCTCTTTTAATGTTATTTGCTTTAGATGTAGGAAACCTGGACATATGAAAAATCAGTACCCAAACCTAAAAACCCTTCTTGAAAAGGAAAAGGGTAAAGCTAAGCAAATTGTAATAAGGGCAAATAATGCAAAGCAAAAAATCTCGTGGGCAGATCTAGCTTCTAAATCATCAGATCAGGAGCGAGATAATATGAATTAATGTTGTGCTTGTGTTTATTTTTGTGTTTTTACTTTTATTGTTTGTGACTTTTATTCGTTGTGTTTTTTTATGTTTTATTATTATTTTTGTTTTTTGTTTAATTTTTTTTAAAAAAATTAGTTTCTTTGTTGTTTTAGTTGTTTCTCTGATCAACACACATATATCACTTTTTATTTTCTTTATACTTTAAAAATTCAAAATTATTTTTCAAAGATCATATTTTTTAAAAATGGAAAATTTACCTCCTATTTTTCAAAAAAAATTTATGCAAGTTGTGGTTGATTTCTCTAAAATCAAGCAAAGGAAGAAAACTCATGATTTTATCTCTCCGTCTTATTTCTTTATGTTAGGCTATTTCACTTTTTATTCAAAATCTATTTCAAATTATAAATTAGATTTTGAAATTGAAACTTTTTTCATCTCCCAATATTTTGTCTATCTCATAGGAATCTTTTACAAATTATTGAACCAACTTCAAGATTATCTTATTCAGGTTGTTCGTCTTTATCAAAAGAATAAGATTTACTAATTTTAAAGATTTAGAAATGAGACAAATTACAAAAATTAAAAGATACGCAATATCGCCAAAAATGAAAGGATACACAAAGTGTATCAAAAATTAAAAGATGTATAATGTCGCTAAAAATAGAAGGATACATAAAGTGTATCAAAAATTAAAAGATGCGCAAAAGTGTGCCAAATTGAAAAGAGGCACAAAATAAGCCCATAAAAAGTTAGCTTCCCTTCTTATAAATCTCTAAAGTTTAGAAAACTCTTATGTCTTTTCGATAGATTCGTTATTTGAGCTTGAAAATCAAGATTTTTGATTCATTACTTTGCATTAATCTTCTATTAGATATATTTCATGAAAGGAGTTTTGAAAAATTTTTATTTTCTGATCTAATTTGTTCCTTGAGTTAGATATAAGCTTAAAATATTTTTAGCCTTTTTAAAACCTAAGCTTGGATTAATAATTTCTGAATCTCTAACCTTTCTAGGTTAATGAGTAGTCAATTCATGCCTTACTAAGCTTTTGGATAATATCAAGAGGTGACTTTCTCATTATAAGAAAATTCTTGATTCTACAAAAAAAAATTTTACCAGATCAGGGACCATTTTTTTTTTCTTCAATCTATTTTTTCTATTGCTCCTCCTCTTTTTGATAATGTCAAAGGGGGAGAACATACTGTTGTATTTGTATTGCATCATTTTGTTTTATTTGTGTTGCATCATTTTGTTTTATTTATGTTACATTGTATTATTGTATTTGTGATGTTTGTTTTTATTTGTGTTGTAATTGTATAGTTTTTTTTAATTAAAAAAAAAAGAAAAGAAAGTGTTTCTCCCTATTTTTAAAAGTCTTTACTTAGTGAGGGGGAGATTAGGAGAAAGTACTTTTTACATATTCAACCAATAATATTTTTCACGATCAAAAGGGGGAGATTGTTACAACTCGGGCTCTCAAGTTCTTATTTTGTGATAACAAATATTATGGCTCACATCTCCTAATACTTGGAATGTATATTTATGTGTGTGTATACTAATATTTCAGGAAAATAACATGCACCATCTAACAAAGAATCAAGGCTCAAGAACGGGTAGAATAGGTTATGATGTGTGATATTTGTAATTCTCATAAATGAACCTTTTTTATTTCTTGAGTCAAGTCCTGTAAGGGTGTATGCTTGCTTGTGATCATATACACACATACTCATGAGGAGTGAGATCTTGTTATATCCAGAAGTTTAACTTTTGAACACATCGTACTGGATTATCTAAGGATCGTCCAGGATGATTTGTTCATTGAACTAATCATCCTGGATGATCCTTTATGATCTCAAAACCCTAGCCGCCAACCTAATTTGGGCATGATTTGATTTACTGTTTATTTAGTCTAATCATCCTGGATGATCCACGGATCATCCTAGACGATCAATGCCAATCATACCTAAATTAATTAGGTGGTTAAGGAAAGTAATTAAGGGTTGGATTCGATGATCATATTGTCCTGGACGATCAGTTGCAAAAACCCTAAAAATCCATTGAGTCTCTTGGATGACCCGAACTATCAGCAGGATGATTTGTGTCACATTTTGAACTAATCATCCCGGATGATCGCAAGATCGTCCAGGATGATAAGAACATTTTTTCTAAAGGATCGTCCAGAGCTATACTGATCATACTGGCAAAAATGGCTTTTTTATACTAATCGTACAGGACGATCACAATGATATTTGTCGATAGAACTATTTTGGAAGGGTTTTTAAAAGCCCTTTATTTAAGGCTTGTCAAAGACTTTGGATGTGTCTTTGGCAGCCATTGAGGCATCATTTTTTCTGGAGAAAACTTGAAGAGAGAGCTTGAAATGGAGAGTGGAAAGGGTGAAGTTTTGGTGGGAGAAGAACCTTGGAAGGGGGATTTTCAAGGGAGTGTGAGGGGATCACACGGTTGCTCAGGCAGGCTTGCACCTAAGTACCATCGGATTCAAGGCTCATCTCGAGGGAAGTTTTGGGAAGAAGAAGTTCTCGTGGTGTCAAAGGACCCGGCTACTCCACCGCACCGAGGAAGGTGGAAGTGATTCTGTAAGGGCTTCTCTGCCTAGCTGTGGGGGCTGAAGGAGAGTCACTTTGTTTTAGTGCAATACCTGGAGGGTGCCTCCGGGAAGTGGACGTAGGTCAAGTTGGACCGAACCACTATAAATATGGTGTGTTCTTTTTTATTATTTTTCACACTTTCTTTTATTGTGATTAACTGCTTGGGTAAAATCTCTAATTTATTTTTTTATTATTGATTTATTTTATTTCTGCTACAAAAGATAAAAATATTTTTCTTATGTTTTAAATATCTAATTCACCCCCCTCTTAGTTAGCCTCGGGACTAGTTCATAAGGGCTTAACATCTCTATCAAACTTTTAAGTGGTATCAGAGCATACCCACTTGACTTTCAGGTAGTCAAATAATGACGATCAGGTGATAATGGTTGGTAGCTCGATGATGATAGTCGATCGAAATTTTTATAATATTAATCATGTGATATCAATCAGATAATAGTAATTAAGCAACAATCAAATGATAGTAGTTGGGAGATAGCTATCGAATAATAAAAATTAAGCAATAATCGAAAGATGATAGTTAGGGTATGGTAATTAGATAGTGGTAGTCAGGCGATGATTGTCATACTCCAGAATTTAAATTGAAAGAATTCTTTCTTTTAATCTTTTAATATAACAACATTAGGCTATCTATTTTTTTATCAATAATAATATCAGCGTAATCAAATCTGGTAATCAAAATACCAATATACATTTGTATTCATTGCTTCAAAAGTTATATACAATACTCATGAATCATATAATAATATACACATATTATCCAAGTATTCTATATCTGTATTAGATCAATATAATCAAATGTTTAGCATGTCGTATAATTGGTGATAGTGAATTAGTAAACATTAAAAATATCAATGAATCAGTATCTATATTAGTGAATCAATAACAATATCATTGGTGATAGTAATAGTAGAGCAGTACAATAATAGTAATAGTAGATCCATAGAGTGACAATAAATTAGTGTAATAAGGATAAGGTTGTATAGTTATAATGAATCAGTAATATGCGTTCTAGTAATCAAACTAAATAAGGAGTTTTGCTTGCACGGTATTTCTCTAGTAGTTAGTACTTAGTAAGTCAGTAAATGTTGTCTCAGAAAATAAAGTCATCACAATTTGTCCGTTGGCACAGTAATAACTTCTTATAACTCCCAATCACTAAATCATGTAAATTAGTTGAGGATAACACCATACCATAGTATTTAAAGGAAAGCCTGTTGGCCAATCATCTTGTACATGTCATTCAGTCTTCAACCAATGTCAATAATTCATGAGTCCTTAGTTATTTTCATACATTATTATTATCATAATATTATAACAATAATAACAATCATTTATTACTCAATCACATATTTATATTCATTCACAAATCTTATAATGACAGTATGCCTATATTAAAATACTAAAATTCATATTCTTTTAAGTCATTCAAATATAATAACTTTATTTTACTGGCTAAATTTTCAAAATCATCCAGTCAAAATATATAGAATAATCAGTACTATAACATATAAAAAATTATACAATCGAAGTTCATTAATCCAAGGAAAACATAATAAATTCAATTTAAAAGAAATCAGGTAATTAAAATCAAAATATTTGAAAACAAAAGTAGGGAATAAGTCACATACCTTGATCTGAGCAATTTTATAAAAGCAGTGAAGTGGTTTGGCGACCAAAATGTAACTTTCTCTTTCCTCTCTTCCCTTTCGTCCTCCTTTTCTTCATCCTTCCACAGTAAGAAATGGCTGTAAGGGGTGAGGGAGTAACAACGAGTGGAGAATATATATATATATATATATATATATATATATATATATATATATATATATATATATATATATATATATATATATATATTGCAACGTTGCAACACCGCCATACAACAACGCGGCATTGTATGTTGAATCTAGAATTACTAAAATAGATGCTTCAATATCGCTTTCATGTGGAGATTGGGGGTGGGGGTTTATTTATAGTACTTTTAGAGTGGGCAGATTGATAAATTTAGCCAAATTTTTATAAAACTTCATCAGACTACTCTTATCGAATCCTTTCATGATAGATAGTTTATTTAGCATATAAGTACTTTAGTGACCTTTGAATAAAGTGTAATACCACTAAAACAGTGTGCAATTGCATATATTTTGACCCAGACTCGTAAGAGTAATGTAATGAAATTTTTGCATTTATACTTCTTGCATGCTTTTGTGAATATTTTGTATGCGTGTGAGTGTCTGAAACTGCTCTAAATCAGGTCCAAAGGGTCTGTGTGCGTTAATATAAAATCTAAAATTTTCCCTTAGGGGCATTGCAGCGCTAGGTTAGGGGTGTTATAGCCATTTAAATTGATCTGGGTTGGTGCAGCGACACCGCTACTAGGAGCATCATGGAACAAGGTCAAATTTTTATAAAACTATCAAAATCCACTCATTTTCATTTTATCAAAAAACCATTTCCTCAACCCTTAGGCTGCCTACCAGATAGAGAAAGGAGAAATTTTAGAGAGTGAAAGTATATTTTGGGTGACTCTAATCTATTTTCTGCAATTGGCCTAGTTCAAAAAGTTATTTAGATCGAGGTAGGTCACATTAAATTTTTTGGAATTTTGTTAATTTAAATTATAATTTTATAACATATAAACATGGATAACTTCACACTCGCCAAACTTTCACATGTAACTTTCTATATATTTTGAATGCGATCATTCTAAATATTTAGGTATTTTTTAAAAAAATTATTAGGTAAATTGAAAAGTGCACTATTCATAGAAAATTAGAAAATGATTTTGATCTCAAAAATTAATATTGTGGTTTAATTAAAGCTTCAAAATAGTATCCTGAATAAACCTTAGTACTCTAGTGAATTTTTAAAAACCTAAATTTCTACTCAGTTGTTGGCTGCAGAAAAAACACTTTGTATATGTATGCAGATTTGATTCATTTACACTTCTTTTATTACAATGCAAATATATATGTACTTATTTTTATGAAATGTGTGATTCTAAGGAGCTCTGATGTTAGAGGAATTTCTATTATGCTGAACGCACTAGGAGTCATAATGGTCTGAATTTTTGAATATCTTATGTGTTAAATATTTAGGAGTCATAAGAGCTTATTTTTTGATATATTAGCATAAGGAGTGATTATGGCATGATTCCTGATATTTATTTATGATGGGAGGTATAAGGACTTGAGCGAAATATATTATTTTCTATTCTAATATATGCAAGTGCTTATTTATTTTTCTTTCAATGTAAAGTTTGTTTAAATTCATTTAACTGCTAGCACTATTTTAATCAATATAATAGTCTACTATAAATTGGTTTTAATTTAATAAATGCATAAGAAATTAATTATTAATAATTAAAATTAATAAGTTTGTCTTGCTTAGCTATGTTAACTCACACCTATTTTGCATTTTGTTTTAGATCAAGAAAAATGTAAAGAGCTGATTTAGTGCTTAGATTGCAAGTTTTGATCTATCTGAGTCGGTATAGGTACTTTCTAGTTTATAGATTTATCACAGTCCTTCCTATCATCTGCTCTGGTCTACTCTATTTTATTTTGAGTCTATAACCATGCATTATAATATATATATATATATATATATATATATATATATATATATATATATATATATATATATTAATGATGAAAGAAAAGAAATTATGGATAAGTTTACATTTAGTTAAGTTGAAAGTTTATTAGTAGCTCTAATAATGGCTATAGGGGATAAATTTTATGGAAGAGCATTGTGTAACTTAGGTGCTAGTGTTAACCTTATGACTTTGTTCATTTTAAAGAGGTTAGACTAAGTAGAAGTCTAGCCCACCACAGTTTCTAATTGGTTATAAGAAAGCTTTGGATGGAGGTTTTTGGATAGTATAAGAAAGCTTTGGATATACTACAGCTTCTATCCAGGGAGTCAGTCCATCCTTATATATGTGTAAGATCTTGATGGAGGAGAATTCCCTACCAAAAGTTAATCCTTAAAGAAGACTGAACCCTGCATTGAAATAGGTAGTTAAGAACAAGATTCTTAAGTGGTTAGATGTATGAGTCATTTATCCTATATCTAGTAGTGTCTAGGTGAGTCCTATTTATTATGCCCTTAAGAAAGATGGCCTGATTATAATGTCCAATGAGTATAATGAGTTGATTCTTACTAGGATAGTGAGTGGGTGGAGGACATGTGTTGATTATAGGAGGTTGAATAAGGCTAGTAGGAAAGAACATTCTCCTTATTATTTATTGACCAAATGTTAGACAAGTTGGCAGGCTATTCATTTTATTATTTTCTAGATGGATATTCAAGGTATCATCAGATGCCTATAGTACCCATGGATCAAGATAAAACCACCATCACTAGTCCCTATGGGACTTTTGCCTTTAGAATGATGCTTTTTGGGTTGTACAATACTCTTACAACTTTTAATATTTTATGATGACTATTTTTTCATATTTGATAGAGAATGGCATTGAGTATTTTTGGATGACTTTTTTTGAATTTAGCACCACTTTTGATTCTTGCCTAAAATATTTAACTATTGTTCTTAATTTATGTGTAGAAACAAATCTGGTGTTGAATTGAGGAAAGTGTCAATTTATGGTGGTCAAGGGGATACTACTATGACATAAGATTTCAAAGAAGGGGTTATAGGTGGATAAGGCTAAAGTTCAGGTTATTAAAAATTTGCCAAACCTACATTAGTAAAAGGCATTAAGAGTTTTAAGGGCATGTTGAGTTTTATAGGAGATTTATTAGAGAATTTTCCAAAATCACAAAACCCTATATCATTTATTAGAAAAGAATGTTCCATTTGTGCTTGATAATACATGTCATAATGCCTATAAAATTTTAAAATATTATTTAATCACTACATCTATTACTATTGCTCCTAATTGGTCTTTATATTTTGAGCTGATGTGTGATGAAAGTGAATAAGTTTTTATAGCTATTTTATATTAAAGGAAAGACAAGAAATTTAATGTTATATTTTATGCTAGCAGAACTTTAAATGTTGTTCAATGTAATTCTACTACTATTAAAAAAGAACCGCTACCTATTATCTTTATCTTTGATAAATTTAGGTTTTATTTGATTGTAACTAAGTTTCTAGTTTATATAGATCATTTTGCTATTAAATATATCATGATAAAATGGATGTTAAACGTAGATTAATGCGGTGGATACTTTTGTAATAAGAATTTGATGTTGAAATCTTTGATAGGATGGCATCGGGAACCAAATTATCGATCATTTGTCTAGAATAGAGAGGGAAGAATCTACATCTCCTTAGTGTGACATTAATGAGTTATTCTCTGATGAGCAACTATGTGCATTCCATTCAAGTGTTTCACCTCGATATGTTGATATGGTGAATTTTATTATGAGAGGTGTTTTACCTTTTGATTTATCCCACTCTCAAAGGCAAAAATTAATGTATGATGCTAAGTTTTTCTTTTGAGATGAGTCATACCTCTTTATCAAATCATTAGGAGATGTGTCCCTGAGGAAGAAAAAGAACTAATCATTTGGGAGTGACATGATTCATTTTATAAAGGGTATTTTGAAGGATTTACAACTGCTTCTAAAATCCTTCAATATAGATTTTATTGTCTTACATTATTTAAGGATGTTAATGAATATGTTAAGAAATATGATACATATTACTGTGTGGGCAATACTACAGAGAGGAACAAAATGCCCTTAAATTATATTATATAAATGATGTCAATACATACTGATTATTGTAGATTATGTCTCCAAATGGATTGAAGGAATTGTAATCCTCATAACTGATGCTCAAGTACAACTTAGAATTTTAAAGAAAAATTTTTTTTTTTCTAGATTTAGAATGCCTAGAGTATTGATCAGCAATAAGGAGAGTCACTTCTATAATAAAAGATTAGAGGTTAATCTCTAAATATGGCATTCAATATAGAGTAACTATTACTTATCTCCCCAAGGCTAGGGCCAAGAAAAATTCAGTAATTGAGAGATAAAAAGATCTTAGAAAAGACTGTAAGCTCAAATAGAAAATATTGGGCATTAAAGTTAGATGATGTATTTTTGGTTTATAGGACTGCTATTAAAACACCCATAGGAATGAGACCCTATCATTTAGTTTTTGGAAAAGCTTGTCACTTAACTATCGAGTTGGAACATAAAGCATATTGGGTGGTTAACAAAATATATTGTAATCTTAAGGAAGCTAAAGAAAACAAATTAATCCATTTGAATGAAGTGGAAGAGTTTAGATTTGACGCTTTTGAAAATGCTAGATTATACAAAGAATAAATGAAAAAGTGGCATAATTGAAAGCTTCCTAAGAAAGAATTCACTCATGGATAAGAAGTTCTTTTATTAATTCTAGATTGAAATTGTTTACATGAAAGCTTAAGCTCAGGTGATTAGGACCATTCACTTAGTTAAAGTGTTATTTATGGAGCTATAAAAATTAGAGATAATAAGGCCACCCAAATCTTTAAGGTTAATAGCATATGGTTGAAACCCTATTTAGGAGAGGACATAGACCATTTGAAGAGTACTATGGAGTCATCTTATCCTAATTAAAAATCTTGGCATAATCTAGCTGAAGACTAAAAACTGGACACTATTTGGGAGGCAACCCAATTATATTATATGTTTTACTTTGTATATCATTAGTTTTGTTTTAAAAATGTCTAAAAGATAGTTTGTTAATTTGTTTATTAAATGGATATTCATGTTTAACAGTTGTTTTGAGTGGCTTTTAAATAGTGATATTTTATGTGGTAGTAGATTGCTTAGTAAAATTTTCCTACATACTTAAACTATTGATTTCTTCTAATGTTTATTTCAATTGCACTTAATGATTATTCATTCAATTAATATTGAAAATTACAATTTAGATGGATTAAAATAAGAGAAATATAACACTTTAGGTACTTTATTAAATAAGTAGAGGAAAATAAATAAAATCAAAATAGTATTAACAACAACTAATAAAAATAATTTAAGTTAATAATTCATACTCAATTCAACTTCTACAACACTTAAATACACTTGACTGCTAGTTCTAGGTTTGAGTAATTAACTTTAGTGAAAAGATAGTACTCATTTTAATTCTAAAATTCATTATAAACTATGTATGACATTATGAATTCTTATAACTACCCTTAATTAAATCAAAATTAGGTTCCTTGAAGGGGAGAAAGTAATCAAGTATTTAACATTATTGCTAAGGTACTATAAAGGAAAAGGAAGAAAAGAAGGAAATGTGAAAAGTTAGGAAAAAGAAACGAAAAGAAAATTAGTTTCAGAATATCAAAAATTGGTAGCTAAAAAATTCTAACTCCACTTAAAAGGGCCTACAATTAAAATTCATAAGGGAAAGTGTAAGCACTCTAATACATACTGATGTTGATAACTGAATTGCAAAGTTAACTAAAAGTATGAAATTTTTTTAAATGATAAATCATTCAACCTAAGTAAACAATAATTGCACATACACTTGTAGAACATGAGCTTAGTATGAATATTAATGAAAATGATTAATTAGGTTGTTTATTAATGATTACTTTAATTGAGACTGTCAACATTTGGCTTATTGTAATTAATATCTAGAAGTGAAGTCTTCGTTTAATTTTAGTCATTCTAACATGCAATTTCACGGAGAGAAAATAAAATAATCATAAGTGCATTGAAATTTCTTGAGGACAAGCAATAACTTCATATGGTGGAAATTTTTAAGGGAAAATTACATTAAAATTTTCTTGTATATATTCTAATGAAAATGTGTGTTTAGTTGATGTTGTATTGAAAAATTCAAGAAAAGGCAACAAAATAGGAATTTGCCTCTAAAGTTGCTACGCCCATTCACTATACGCTGTAGCGCCATCAATGCACCAACACCACTCTAGAAAGTCGAGGCGCAACTATACTCAAGAATTTTAAAAATTAATTCAACACCTTGATGCCAAACCTTCAAGCACTACAGCATCCAAAGTACCCCAATGCCATCATTTAGAGAATCGTTCCATCCCTCAGCTCTGGAAAATACACAATTAATTCAGTGCCACAATCCCATCTTCTGGAGCACCGCAGCGCCATATTGGCACCACAGAGCCAAATCATTAGTAGCATTGTAGAAAGGAAGTTAGAGTTGTTCACTAATGAAGCACCACGTTGATTCATCCTAATACCTCGGTGGAGACCAGACATCAATGCAAAATTGCTAGTTCATTAAGAAGCACCATGATAATGACTTGTATAACGCTATAGTGCCAACCTCAATTTTATGTATTAAGTATAAATTATTTTCATCACTAATTTTTAAGGGTTGGCCATCTATTTTATGAACAAAATAGTGATGGAGTGGGAGTTATTGTAAAGAGTGATCGTACTTTAAGGAGATCGATCAAAGAGGCACCTAGTGTTTGTAACTAATTGTAAAAGCTATTCTATGTGATATTTTCTTCACTTAAACTTATGTAACTTATTATAGTTTATATAATGAATTCTATTTTGTATGAGATTATTTCTATAGTTGACTAGTTCTTATTATGTGAAAGATATATTTTCCTTATATAGACTCTAGTACATACAATGATTTAGTGTTATTTTCAATCACTTCAGTAATTAATTTAGTTCATACAATGGCCATATCTTAGTTTAAAAATTAGTGTGATTTATTACCTCAATGGAAGAATAATAGAATAAATAGGAGGTTTGAAATAAAAAACTTTCATATCTAGACATAGGATTAATAGGATTTTGGGATCTAAAGAGATATAATAATAGTGTAGGGTGAAAACTTTATATTTATACCCTTACAAGCATGACAGAGATCTAAGGGTGCATATGAATGACAAATGTAAAGTGGGCATTATTTTAGTTATATTAAATTTAGTAGAAATGTATTATTTTAGTTATTTTTGTATAGAAATTATGCAGAAAAAGTAAAAATTATTAGTTTTAAACAGTGCTGCAGCACCGTGTCAATCAACACCAAAGCACCAATCTTAATGAGTTGGCACTGACCTTCCCTATTTATAAGTTCTATGGTGTCACAAATGTCAATATGAGAGCACATCAGATTGCTATTGCGCCTAAAAATAGCACCGTAGTATTGGGCGTCTCGAGAAAATTCACACAAGAGCGCAGCCTTTTGAACATCACAGCACTGAAATGTCATTCAAAGTGTTGCGGTGCTTATGTTTTTATGGAACTATGGTGGATCAATTGAAACTTCTAGGATCTATACCGACTTAACAAAAAAAAACACATCAATTCAGATATTAACCATGCTGCATCATCCAACACCACAGCAGAGCCAACATTACAGCACCGTGGCACTAGTTCATTTTGCACTGGCATATTGCCACCTTGTCCAGCACTTCGGTGCTTAATTCTAATCATGTATTTATGATAAATAGATGTTAGTTCTATTGTTTGAGGAGTTCATCCCCTTGCGTGAAAAGTTTGTACTTTTCAGTGGGTTTCTTTAGTGCCCCCTTAGAGTAAAGTCTAAGGGAGTCTAGGGAAATGCAAGATATAATCTCTAGGAGATTTTAACCTGTGTTTGTATAAGCAATTATGCAAGTGGTATATGGAGTGTAGATAAGATACTTTGATCATTCATGGTGATAAAATTCTACTACTTGTACTTTATTCTTCTATGAATAAAATGAATATGAATTTGCTTGTTATTTCTTCCATGTCTAGCTAGATCTCTTATTTTGTGTTGATAATGTTAAAGTACATATTAACTACTAATGTAGACTCTTGTTCCTTAAGAAAAATATTTAGATTTACTTGTATCTCATATCTTTATTATGTTTGCTAAAATGTTTTTAAAAAATAAAAAAAAATTCTATATGATTGTTTATTTTTTTATTTTTAGTTATTATATCTTTATTATATACATGGTATATTTAGTAAGGAGCCCTTATTTTTTGATCCAAAAATAGAATGGACCCTTAGAAAAATTCAAAAATTGAAAAAGTATTTAACAATGTTTGACCCATTTCAAGATCAGGACCATACTAGACCACCTAGGGAGTATGTTAATCTTATAGTAGCAAGAATCTACTAGAATATCAATAGACTTACTATCTAGGCTAATAATTTTGAATTAAAAATGACCATTATCCAAATGGTTCAAAATTTCTAATTTGGGGGAACTCCTATTGAAGATCCCAAATTATATTTAGCTAGTTTCTTGGAAATCTGTGTAAATTTTAAGTATAATGGGGTTAGTGATGATGCCATTAAACTTAAACTATTTCTACTTTCTCTAAGGGATAAGGATAAAATATGATTAAATTCCTTACCTCTAGGCTCTATAACCACTTGGAATGTGTTGGCACATAAATTCCTAGCAAAGTATTTTTCACCTTTAAAAATTGCTAAACTTAGAAATGATATCACCTCATTTGCCCAGTTTGAAGGAGAATCAATTTATGAAAGTTAGGAGAGATTTAAGGAGATGCTTAAGAAATGCCCTCACCACACTTTACCTAATTAGTTGGTTGTTAATATCTTTTATAATGGATTATTAGGATCTCTTAGGTCAATAATAGATACAGCAGCTGGAGGTTCTTTAATGTTTAAGCTATTTGAGGATGCTCATGAATTAATAGAGAAAATGGCAACTAATAATTTTTAGTGGTCTACTAATAGGGTGAATCGTAAGAGAGTAGCTGGAGTTTATGAATTAGATTTTTTATCAATTCTTACTACTCATGTAGCTTCTATTTCAATGAAATTGGATACTATTGGAGTTAACTCTGGATCAGGATCATCTATATAATAGGAAGAAACTTATTTGAATTTTGTTGAGGATACTAGTGCTTTAGGGATTAAAAATATGAATTTGATTGGAAGATAAAATAATTTTTAATATAGTACCTATAATCCTGGTTTGAGGAACCACCCTAACTTTAGTTGGTCCAATAATATTAGTGGAAATAATTAGTGAAATTTTGGATAACCTAATTAAGGAGAAAATTAGAATGATCATCATAAATTTATTATGAATCCTAGACCTTCTAACCCTCTAAGATTTAATTAAAATAATTAGTATGGGAATAGAAAGTCATCCTTGGAAGAGTTAGTGACTCAATTGAGAAGTCAATTACAGGTCAAGCAACTTCAATTAAAAACTTAGAAACTCAATTAGGATAGCTTGCAATCTCTTTAGTATTAGATATTTTGGATTTCTCCCTAGCAATATTGAAGTTAACCCTAAATATAAAGAAAAAGAATCTAGTGAAAACCACTTGAGGACTGGTGGTGATGTACCCAGCCAAATTGATAAATCTAGACAAGCCTTGTTGAATATAATAAACTTAACACTATTTGAGAGGCAATCCATTCTTGTATTATACTTGAAAGTTTTTCTTCATTGCAATCAAAACAAACAGTTACAACCAACCAACCAAAATAAAAAGGCCAACAAAATGGGCACTAATCAAAACAACGCAATACAAGAAATCTTCCTCAAGAATATAAAAGAATTCTTGAGGAAAAGACAAAGAATCCCCATATTTCCACAAAAAGTGTCCATTAATTGCCATTTGAGCATAATAATGGGCAGCTTTATTACATTCCCTCGGTTTATGTATAAACACCACCGAGTTGAACAACTTGATCCAGTCCAATTGGTCATCTTCATGTACATTATTCTTCCACTGACTTTCCTTACATCTCTTCTTCATATGAATAATGACACTTTCATTATCTCCTTCAACCACCAACCCTTACACCCTAAACATCCAAATATCAACAGCTTTCCCAATAAAACGCATAGCCAGCAACTCCACCTGCAAACTATCCCAATGCAAAATACTCCAACCAGCAACAGCTACAAGCTTTCCATGATTATCCCGAACCATAATCTCTATACCACCAGCACTATTCCCATGGAGAGCTCCGTCAATGTTCAACTTCAGCCAATTCGTAGGTGTGGGGGGGGGGGGGGGGGGGCTCTAGGAACAAACAAATAACCCACCCGATTGATTGGATCCCCAGTGCTCCAAATCCCTAAAACAATTTCTCTAATGCAGCATCTCCACCGCATTCCCAGCTATCACAAGAGGGGAATAGTGGTTGTTTACATGTTTTTTATCATTTCTATTTTTCTAGCGAAGGAACACAACATTACAATATAGTATAGCCTAATGGATATCATTTGTACCACACTTCTTGATCTTATATTGAAGCTCATTCAAATTTTCAAATCTAGGCATCCCAAAGCCCCATTTCTCTAAAGCATTGAGGACCAAATCTAGCTGCTTACATCCCACCGTCACATGATCTAAATCTTCAATGCTATGGCAATTAAATGGGCACCCCATATTGACTTGCAAACCCATATTACGCAGCCAATCTTCTATGGGTATATTACCTTTATACACCCTCCACCAGAATAGCTGAACTTAGATATTTAATTTGAGCTTGTATAGGTCTACCACCGGATCCTCCTTCACACCAAGTTGTTCCTTATAGACAATAGAAGATGAAAGTTCGATAGGGATGTTAAGCCCTAGTGAACTAGTCCTGAGGCTAACCAAGAGGGGGGGTGAATTGGTTATTTAAAAATTTCACGATAACAATGAAAATCTTTTTATAACGTGCAGCGGAAACGAATTAAAATAACGATAAAAAGATCAACCACAGATATTCACCCAAGCAGTTAATATCAGAAAAGTAAAGTGCAAAACTGAATCAGAAAAGTAAACCAGATTTTATAGTGGTTCGGTCAACTTGACCTACATCCACTCCCCGGAGCCTCCCCTCCGGGTATTGCACTAAACAAAAGTGTCTCTCCTTTTGCTCCCACAGCAAGGCGGAGAAGCCTGTACAAAAACCTCCTTTTCACCACACGGTGAGGCAGAGAACCCGACCTCCTTTCTCTTCCTCCTGAAGCAGGCAGAGAACCTTCGAACTCCTTTCGCTTCCTCCTGAAGCAGGTAGAGAACCTTCGAACTCCTTTTGCTTCCACCTGAAGCGGGCAGAGAACCCCGGATCTTCTTGCGAACGATCCTCCCATGACGAACACCGACTAGACGAAAGACGACGAGCAGAGAAGACGTCTCTGATCCGTGCTCGGAGCAACCTTAGTGAATCCTTCACTAACTCCCCCTCACAAGATCTTCTCTCTCTCTCCCAACTCTCTCTCTCTCTCTAGGGTTTCTCAGGGAAGGAAAGCAGCAAAAGATTTTTTCAAAAATTGGAAAAAGTTCTTTTAAAGGAGGGCTTAAAATTTGCCCTAAATCTCAACTGGTCGGCCAAGATCATCCAGGACGATCGACCGATCGTCCTGTACGATCAGTTCAAATTCAGTTGTTTCAGCCTGGACGATTAGGCTCTTCTGGACGATCAGTAGAAAAAATTGTTCATATCGTCCCGTACGATCCTGCGATCGTCCGGGATGATTAGTGCAAATTGAGGGAAATCGTCCAGAAGACAGTTCGGGTCGTCTAGAGAAATCTGTGCTGGATGACCAAAAAATGACTTGATCGTCCCGGACGATAGGGTCATCGTCCGGTACGATTAGTTCAAAAAGGCCCCAAATCGTCCTGAACACAGTTCGGGTCGTACAGCTGAAATGCACTAAACGATCATGATCGTCCGGGACGATCCTGCAATCGTCCGGGACGATCCTGCGATCGTCCAGGACGATATGATCGTATCAACCAAAAATAAATTGCTTTCCTTAATTACCAGATTAAATTAGGCATGATTGTACTAGATCGTCCGGGATGATCAGACCAAGTATCTAAAAATAAGAACTTGCCTAACTTGATCTAGCGGCTGAGAATTTTTGATTTGGGCATATCATCCCGTACGATCCGGAGATCGTCCAGGATGATCTGCTCAATCAGACCCTCTTAACTTAGTCGCCCTAATTAGGGTTTCTGTTTTGGCTGGATCGTCCAGGACGATGTGAAAATCGTCCAGGACGATCTGACAAAATTTTAACAGAAACTCTAATTCACTCAATCTCTCTCCTGAGTGTGTGTGTGCAAGGTTACTTAGCTAGGGAGTCAGTTACATTACAATTGACTCAATAAAAAGAAAAATCATACATTTGACACACTTGGACCCGATCTTGAGTTGGCTTGAGTGGCTCGCGGTCTTTTGTGCCTGAAACAGATTAGCCAAGCAAAACACACTGGAAACATGTTTGTCATCATCAAAACCATATTTACAACAGAAGATACAGATCTTCCAATTGGAGCTTTAATCAGTTCCAAATAGTCCTCCTCTCCATGGTCTTGGATTGGTATTTAACAAATCCTTTCCCCCATAACTTCACCAAATAGATTTAAGATCTGCATTTTATCCCAGCAGCCATCCGATCAAATAAGCTGAGAAATCTTCATCCCCTCCAATCTATCAAAGTCACCAAATGTGGGCCATTCAATAAGAGCCTTATCCCACACCCACACCTATTTTAGGACATCAACAGACTCCCCATTATAGATCTTCCATCTAATGCATTTTTGAAGACTAACCGTCCCATAACAAATAATCTTCCATGAGGCAGAGTCTATCTATTTACAGTTCTATTCCAAGGCCACCTCCCATACTTGGCACTTGACAATTTTCTTAACATCCCATCAGATTTGGAAATGAAGCTCCAAGCAATCCTAGATCTGAGAGGCCCAATCCACTTAGTATTGGCATGTATACCCAGACCTCCCTCCTTCAGTGGTCTGCAAATCTTCTTCCAGGCAGCATAATGCATCTCTTTCTTATCAATCCCTTTGTCCCATAGAAGGACCTTGTAATCTTCTCAGCTTCCAACAGCACAGCCTTTGGAATCATAGAGTGAGTCATAGCATAAATCAGAGAGGGCATAAGTGTGGTGTTGATTAACGTCCATCTCCCAGCACCCAACCCAACACACATGATCTAATTTTTTGGATAAGCCCATTAAAATTAGACCTACCCAATCTCCTCATGGACATCTTAATGCCAAGATATTCAAGCTCCTCAACTTTCTTATACCCAATAAATGAAGCAAGTCTCTTCTTCTTCCACTCTGGAGTTCCCTTACTAAAAAGGACCGCAAATTTCCCAAGTTGATTTTCTATTCGGACCAGTCTTAATACTCCTACAAGGTATGCAAAATATGTCTAATTTTAGCCTTGTCCCCCCACCGCAATTGGCACCCCCATAATCTACTCTTTTGTAGCAAAGCCATGCACAACAATTCAGAGCATAGGATGAATAGGTAGGGGGATAAAGGACACCCCTATCTAAAGCCACAATTAGCAGTAATCCATTCCAATAAATTTCCATTAATAAGAAGGGAAAACAAAGGAAAATTTGACGTAGCTCATAATCCACCTTCTAAACTGAGCAGGGAACCCCATCTTGGTGAGAACCAATTCCATACTTTCCCAACTCATCTTGTCATATGATTTTTCCATAACAATCTTTAATGTAAGCATTCCATTTTTGGCATTCGAGATTTTGAATTTGTTAATAATCTCATAGGCAATAAGGCAATGGTCAGAGATTGCTCTCCCGGCAATAAAGGCAGCGTGCTCCATTGAGATAATTCTTGGAAGAATTGGTTTGAGCCTATTTTTAATGACCTTGGCAACAATCTTGTATATAGTTTGGCACAAATTGATAGGCCTCAATTTGGATGGATGATCCGGTTGAGCCACCTGGGGGATTAAAACAACCATTGTTTCCTTCCACTCTTCCATCATGTTCCCATTTTCGAAGAATTCCAAATAGGCATCAATAACTTGTCGCCTAACAATACTCCAGAAGTTCTTGAAGAATGATGCAGTAATCCCATCTTTCCCAGGAGCCCTGTTCTTCCCAAATGTTTTAACCACATCCCATATCTCCTCCTCCACCACCTCTTTGTCAAGGAAATCTTCAAAACTACCAACTATCACTTTATGTTTGCACAAGTCAGGCCAATTGTTATTAATAATAGCCTATCTTTCCCATTCCTTCTTTAAAAAATCCAAAATAATACCTTTGATAATCTCTTTATTTTGTGTAGTCCCTCCACCAGGAGCCTTTATTTCTTTGATAACATTCATTCTCTTATGATCTGAAGCCACAGAATGGAAGTAATGTGTGTTTCCGTCTCCTTCCTCCATCCATCTGATTTTAGCTCTTTGTCTCCACCAGCTCATCAGCCTGGCCAAATCACCATTAAGCTTGTGCACTTTGTCTCTAAGCTCCAAAGCTTGCATTTCAGATAACCCTCCATTATCACATTCCATTTTTCGTATCATAGCAATATCTCTATCAAGCACGTCCTTCTCCCTCTCTAATCTCATTGAATTTATTTTTGCTCCAAAAGAAAAGAGACTTGAGAGTCCTCTTACATGTCTCATTAAGTTTTAACATTTCGGACCCTTCATCCTTGACCCCCCAAAGCTTGGAAACCAACCTCCAAACCGCTGGATATGAAAGCCAAACATCTTCAAATTTCATCCAGGCACAAAAATTGTTTCCCTCACCCAAGTTACTACAAAGGATCGGACAATGGTCAGAGGCCACCCTATTAAGTTTCTTAACCTACAAATTCTGGAGTAAGTTCAACATTGTAGAATTAACCAAAAAATGGTCAAGCCTACACCAAATCCTACTCGTCCCCTCCTTGTTATTTGTCAAAGTAAAAGTAGGGCCAATAAACCCTGGTCCACCAAGTCATTTGTGACCATAAACTCTTCCATTTCCACAGAAGCTATTGAATGAGTAATAGGCTTACCTCCCTTCTTTTCCTCATGAGAGATAATGCAATTGAAGCCTCCACAAACCATAAGGGGCATATGAGTATCATGGCTTCTAGAAATATCCTCCCAAAGAGATCTCCTCTCCACCATGTTATTGTTTGCATAAACCACCACCATTTCCCAGCATTTCCCATCCGCATTTTGTAATTTCCCCATCAAACATTGCTGCGTTTGAAGAAAAACCTGAAAAGAAACCTCCTTATCGTTCCAATGGATAATTATCCCACCTGCCTTCCCGATGGAAGGTTGAAAGATAAACTTCCACTCCCTACCAATCAGCTTATCTACATCCAATCTACTAAAAATTTCAATTTTAGTTTCCACATGCTCAATAAACTTCACCTTGTTCTCACCAACAATACTCTTTAAATAATTTCTCGCTGCAGTCTTGAGAGCTCCTCTACAGTTCCAACAAATGATGTTCGTCATTGGTTCACCAAAGAGGATGTGTCCCTGCCAATTGAATTCGTTGCCTTACTAGAACCAGCAAATTCCTCCAACTCAATAGCCTCCTTTTTTTTACTTCTACCAAATCTGAAGCGAGGCATTTCAACCAAAGGGCCTAGACTTTCCAATTCTTTGGCCAGCAGCACACTGTGCGTCTTCACTTTTTTATTCTTCAATAAGGAGGCTCCAGCTCTTTCCGACTTACTTCCCGAAGTAGTATGCCTTAGAAAGTCTTCCAAGGAACCATTATTAACCAGTTCCTTAGACACCATCACTTTATTTACCGTGCCTTTCTTCCTTTTCATCATAACAATGCCATCATTATTGGTCCTATTATTCAAAGTATTTAATGCCTTAAAAAAGCTTTTCTTCTCAATAGTTTTGTTATTCCTGACCTTCCTTCTCTTGTTAATGTTGATAACACTTGTTTCAATCTCCTCAAACTGACCACCCTTGTTGGCTGCCAACTAAACATACTCCATGGATTGACCTCCACCGCTTCTCTCTGAATCAATCTCCAACTTTTCTTCCCCATTCACCAGAACCTCTATAACCCTCGTAGGACCTTCCCAGGTTTATTATAGGCTCCTCTCCTCCTCCTGACCACCGTCCAGCTTCTAATATCCTCTCCCAAATTATAAGAAGATACACCCTATTTCAAAAAACCCTCCTGATTACCTTGACTCACCCCTACCTCTGCCATGGTCCCTACTGTTTTAACTGTAATCTTCTCCTTCTTACTAACTTCTGAAGTCTCAGCAACTACAACTTTTCTGCCTGGCTCCCTACATGCCTCCAATATGTGTCCTATCCTCCCACAACTATTACAAATGATAGGAATACCTTCATACTTAATAGGCTGAAAGAACCTCCCTTTAAACCCTTGAGCCCAAGTTTCTTTTATGCAATCTTTTGTCAAGGTCAATTCTAACACAAACTCTAGCATAGAAACACCTCCCCCAAGAATTCATATGAGCATCCATCAACAAAGGTTCTCTAACAAGCGAAACCAACCTCGCCAGATTGTCTTCATCCCAGTATTCCAGGGGAGGATTAGGAAACTTGATCCAGACTGGAGAAGTGAATCCTCTCAGTGATTTTCAAGATAACCCTGGAACCCTCTTATTAATGCCAATAATCTGTCCAGCTACGAACTACGGGCCTCCAATCAGGATATTATTCTTAGCTTCCATTATTTCAAACCAACAAATGAAGCAATCCTTCCCCATTTAGAGTGATCTGCACCATCCCCATATGTCCCCATTTCTTCTGTAATTCATTTTGAACTACCCAAAATGGTAGTCTCCTTCCAGGAAGTCTTCCAACCAATGCTTTGCCCAATTTATCAACATTGTTTCTAGCTTTTTTAAGATTTAGAGAAACCAGACCATCCCCCCTGATGAAATCCTCCTTATTCTCTTTTAAAATAAGAGGAACATGTTTGGGCTTAACCTAAGCTCTGTTGGCCTTGCCCTGATTCAACCAGTTTCTCGCTTCAACATTCAATGAGCCCAGTTTTATCCCCATATCTACCTTCCTTTCCTCACCACCAACAGCGTTCTGCAGCCACCGATCATAATCTTCCTTCAACCCTACTCTCCTCGCAACCAGACCAGTAGAAAAATTCAAATCAACTTTTCCTGCCAAATCATCCTGCATCACATTCTTGCTAAATTCTTTACCCCGCTCACTGAAATTAGAACTAGGTTTACAATCCTGAAGAGCCATGGCTCTCCCATTCTACCTTGACTTTTAACAAACACCGATCTTGAAAAACCAAGATCCACCTCCGAACAGCAAACCATATCCACCTCACCTACACCCTTACAACCCCCTTTCAGAGGCTCCATAAAATACCCTCCAACAACCATCCCCACCTCCGATGAGCTTACCTGAGGAAGCAACCTTCCACCAGCACTGGCCCCCACTACAAAACTAGAGCCATCTCCTAACAACTGCCTCTCTTTTGAAGTAACAGCACCCCGATCCCCCTCAGCACCAGAAGCCCCACCATCAAACAAGTTCCTATAGCCACCGAACTCCCTCCGCTACTCCTCCTGCGGTGGCAAGAGGGTGATCGACGGTTACCTCCCACCATAACCCGGACCTTCTCTAACAAGAATTAAGTCTAGAGAGAAAGAAAATGGACAAATGAAAGCCCTCCCTTGTATTTACATATATATTGTAATTTATTATAGTTATCATGTTTTATGTTTTATTAATTTAAATATTTTATAGTATTTATTTTTTTTGTAATTGATTTTGATCAAAAGTTATAATTAAAGTCCTGAGAAAATTTGATGTGCTAAAAACTAAACTAGCATCATAGTGCTAAGGCTTGAAGTACCACAGCATTCACTTGATACTCACTATGACATCCAAAACTAGCACTACATAGGGAAAAATACTCATTTGAACTACTGCAGCATAATCTACTTGAACACAGCAATGCTTCAGTCACTTAAATAGCACCTTAGTGCTACACATTCAAGCACTACGGTGTCAAATCTATAAGTCAAACTCTAACTCTGATGGTTTAGTTAGTAACCATATAATCCTAACTTTTCCATTGTGGCACTTTGGTGAGAACTGCAACATTGTTGCCAGTGCCGCAATGTTAGGTCAAAATCATAATTATGACGATTACAATGCCATGGTGGTGGTGTTTTTAAATGTCATAGTGCTCGTATAAGTTAAATGCTAGCCATAGCATTTCCCCATGCACAAAGTGATGCATTTGTTTCCAAAGACAAAGCGCTGCTACACCATCTATCAATTTGACCCATCTATCATTTTTTTCTTAAGCTCTACAGTACTGATCCTAGTAGCATCACAGCACTCATTGTATTAATAAATAAGAATCCATGTTTTCATTCATTTCATTGCTTTCTTAAGTACTTTCTTTCTCTTAAGTTTTTCTTAGCCTCATTCTTTTTCATGCAATAGCCCCCAAAATGTCTCGTAAGAAGAGATCCCCTTCTGCTTATGACAAGTATATGTTCATTTCTATTGAAGCCAAGGGAAGATTTGTTTGGTTGGTAGTCACTAAATAGCTTATTCTTGAGCATGGTTTTCAAAGCCCAAGTCTACCTGTCATGCAAACCATAGTGAGATAGGATTGGGAGCATTTTTGTGAGGAACCTTTCATTGTTATTATCTATGTTGTGAGGGCGTTTTTCATCAATGCAAAAGAGGATGTAGATAATAAATATTATGTGAGAGGTAAGTGGGTACCCTTTAATTCTATTTCCATTAACCACCTATATAAGTTGAAAGATTTTGAGAATGATTTGTACATTGCTTTCTTCGGAACTCTTATTGACCCAGAAGAAATTTCAAGAGTTTTGTGTGGTCCCAAAAGTGGTGATACTTTGAAGAAGTGGGAGAATAAGATTACTAACTCTCCTGCCACTTTTCTTGCTCAAACTTCTAAAGACTAGTACCATTTCATTTCTTCCCACCTTTTACCCAGTAAAAATATTAGTGAAGTTACCCGAGAGCATGCCATTCTCAATTATGCCATTCAAGTGGGGTATACTATTGATGTAGGGAAACTTATTTATGCTTATTTGACCCATACCATTAGGGGCACTACTTAGTAAGATTGGTGCACCCCTCTCTTGTTTATGTCTTGTATATCAATATTAGTGTTAGGGGAGATCAATCTGAGGAGCAGCTTTTTCCCATCTCTACTATGACAAAAAGAAAAATTTTGAGTTTTAAGCAAGCAATGGGAGGTGATGATGAATGAGGCCTAGTAAGTAAAGATCTCTGGTAGGGAAAGCAACAGCAGGAGTCCTGGGGCACTAAAAAATGTTGGAGAATAGTTGACAAATTTAAGAACTCAAATGCAAGGAGTTCTAGATTTTTGTGAGGAAGCTAAAGATTGGTAGTTTGAAATGAAAATGAGGATGGTTCATAGTGTGGATTAGTAGGAGAAGAATTATAGGTATACTTCTAATTTTAATGATGCTCTTATTGGGATGTTCAAGAGCAGTCCTTTTATGGAGCACCTAGATCAACTTCATTTCCTTCAACCCTTATTTATGAACCTTTTATTTGGTAACCTTGAGGTAAAGGCTGTTATGATGATGAGGAGGAGAAGGAGGAAGATCTTAAAAGATCTTGACTCTGATAGTTGGAGTCTTTCTATGTTCTGGCTTGAGAGAAAGAGAGATGAGAGAGTGTTTATTTTTGTTATTTTTATTTATAGCATGGTTTTTCTTTATTTTTCTTTTTTCATTTCTTTGCTTTGGGGAGATCCCAGGTGTTATGATGGGTTATTATTGTGATGGTGTTAGTGATGGCCATGAGAGCCATAATGATTGAGATCAAGGGAGTGGTTCCTAGGGCACTAGTTATCTTTCATTATTTTTAATCTATTATATTATTGCCTTTGGGCTTTTTAGCATTCATGAACAAGCATGTTTTATCTTATATTAGTTTTCAATTATTGTTAGTACACTATTTTTATTTTATGATGTATACATATGATTAAATTGTTGTATATTATTCTTTATAGTGATTGCACTTAATTCATGTTTAGCCAAAATAAAAATTATAATTAAAATTTATATAAAATTAGGATAATGATAAAATTCTATATTATAGTTTGAATGAACATTGCATAATAATTTATACTTTGAAAAACTTAACTATTAACTAATCTAGATCATTTAAGTTATTGACTTAATTTTAAATTTAAAAAATATACATTAACTTATATTAATAATTAAATTGAAATGAATAAATAAGTTTAAGGATTAATTATGAGAAGTTTAAATCAGGAAAACCATTGTTAAACTTAAAACTATAACTAGAGATTTTATTGAATCATTACATTAATTCAATAGGATTATAAGAAAAGGAAAGCAAAAAACTTTATTCAAAATTATTAAGCATGTACTTCACAAAATAGGAAAGAGAAGAAAAATGTGAAAAAAGTTAAATGAAAATGATACAAAAAAAATGATAAGTACATTCATAAATTAGTACTAGTTGTAGCTTGATTTCAATTGCATCCTACTATGTAACTAAAAAAGGATAAGTAATCTAGTACATATGATAGTGCACTTATGAATTCTTTATTTAAACTATGAACAATTAATACCTAGACTATATTATTCATTCAATATTCATAAGTCAATTTAATATTTTAAAAGATAGTGAATAAATTTAAAATAAGCAATAACAAGGATGATTGATTGGGATAAATATTACATCTTTTCAAATTTGAATTATAATTTGTTCATTCCAAATTATTTGTAGATTATACTATATTATCCCATATTTTGATAATTTTAAATTATCAATTTTTTTTAGCTATTAAAGTGATCAAAGGAGTCAATGTAAGCATTGCTTGAGGACAAGCAAGAGTTTAAACTGGGGGAAATTTGATAAGTGTAAATTGTCAATTATTCTAGTTATGTTAAATTCAGTACAAATATATTATTTTAGTTATGTTTATATAAGAATTATGCTGGAAAAAAGAAAAAAATTATAAGTGTTGGATAGCATCGCAGTACCAACAAGAATAATACTACAATGTCATATTAATCAATGCTGAAGTGCCAATTTCAATGTAGCAGAAAAAACCTTTTCTATTTGCAAGCACCATGGCATTAAAAATGTCAGTGCCATAGTGCATCACGGCATTACTGCACCCAAAAATAGCACTACAGTAATGGGTGTCTCGCGAAAATTCACAAAGGAGCATAGCCTTTTGAATGTCATTCCAAGCGATGTAGTGCTCATGTGATTACAATGCCATGATGGAGTAATTACAACTTCTAAGAACTGCACCAACTTAACAAAAAAAGACAGATTATTCGGGTAGTAACTATGCAACGTTATCCAGTGCTACAACGGAGCCAACATTACAGCGTTGAGGCACTAGTTCATTTTGCACTGTCGTAGCACCACCTATTCTAGCTCTATGGCACTTAAGTCTAATCCAGTACTTGCTATAAATAGATGTCAGTTCTATTATTAAGAGATTTCAGTCCCTTGAGTGAAAATTTAGTATTTTTCAGTATGTTTCTTTAGTACCCCTTAGAGTAAAGTTTAAGGGAGGCTAGGGAAGTGTAAGATACAATCTCTAGGAGAGTTTAACCTGTATTTTTATAAGTAACTTTGAAGGTGGTGGAAGAAGGAGTGTAGAGAAGATACTTTGATCCTTTCTACTAATAAAATTCTACTACTTCTCTTGTATTTTGTTCTTCTATGAATAAAATAAAAAAGACCTTACTTATTATTTCTTCCATGTCTTGCAAGATTCCTATTTTGGACTGATGATGTAAATAGCATATTAAGTACTAATATAAACTCTTATTCTTTAAGGAAAATATTAATGTTTTAAAAATCTCCTATTCTTTATTTAATGTATACAATGACCATGTGTGTAGTTAAAACCTAATGTGATGTATAACCTTGACGAAGGAATGCAAAAATAATTAGAAATATTCAAATGGAACACTAGCAGGCTTATACATAGAATGTTCGAATATTCTAGGTTCATTTGACGCTCTACTCTATCATTTTATTACTTCATTTGACACATGCTTATGTAAATCAGTGGGTTGTTATAAATTTTATATAAAAGAAAACCTAAGATTATTTTAAATCAGTGAGTTTCACATTAGCTCACCATTAACTTCTAGCCTTTGTGCAACACATCCATCAATGCTCTAATTCATAACATATATTAGAGACTCTAATTAGAAAAATATTGTATCCTTCATCATTATAAGCTTAGAATATTTTTCTTTGATTAAGATATCATTTAAGTAATTGCATCAATTTTATAGAAAACCTATTTCAACATGATTTAATAGGATAAGTTTTATTATTGAAGTGGACAGTATTAGGGATATTTGTAGGATATATTTTTTTCTCATGCACCTGCATAGTAGTATCAATAGCATTTTAGCATCACCCACCATCGAGGCACTCGACACATATTAGCATTGTAAGGCTCGAAGAGATCATCACTATGCACTTCAACTACCTTAATATAAATTTTTATTGGGCACTATGATGCAAAATGTTGTATTATGGAATTCTAATGGTTTTCAAAATTCTAAGAACTCAATATAGTGATATTGCAGCACTATCGAGGTGATTTGGTGTTGTGGTGCTGGGATCTTTTAATAAAATGATGTTTTTGAAAGATATTTTTTTTGGGAATTAAAATAACATTGTAATGCTCTGGTTGAATTTTTCATACATGTTTCACACATAAGGTTAAGTCTATCACATAGTTTATGGCTTCCATAAAGCATAAATCATACCTAACTGATGTAACTTTGAATTACTAACATGAACGTCGTTCATAAGCAATCTATCCTAATTAAAACATTAAA
>CM034299.1:14285463-14353124 GCA_019925795.1 Dendrobium chrysotoxum | reverse complement strand
TATTATATTACAAGGCCCTAAATGTAATCTTCTACCCCTTCTACCTAATGCAGATGTGGGAGAGATTCTAGCCCACTTGTTGAAAACAAGTTTGAGAGGTTAACACTATAAATATTCTTCTAACCCTATCTACTTGATGCAGATGTAGAAGGGATTATGGCCCTACTTGTTATATGTAGGTATAAGAGGTAAAGGGACGAGTAAGCAAAAGTGGAGCTATAAGCAGGCATCAGGACATGTGTATTATAGTCATGGTATTTCATATGTTAATGTGTTAATGAATTGAATTTAAGAAATATTCTGAAATATGCATTAGTAAACTATAAACCTCTATATTAATTTTGTTAGAAAAATGAAAGCGAAAGTGATATGTAAGTGAACCTCACAGAATAAGTATTTTGTACTACACATGAAGATTTCTATGAAAATGGTTAAGTGGTTATGAAAGTATAAGTGTTTGCTTTGAAATCGGGTATATAATGGAACTCTGGTAAGTTTAGGTTTTGCTTATATTTTAATTATTTCATGAGTCTTTAAAATTTCCCTTAATTAATTACTGTTAAATATTTATATTGGATATTGATACCAATGAGGGGCGAAGGAGGGAGTCTACTGAGCTAGTTGAGCTTACTCTATTGCTTTTAAATATTTTAAGCAAAGAAAATGGACCAATGGAGTAAACCAGATCTAAGGATTCTCTGAGCTTGGAGTATAAAGTATTGATTGTGAAAGTTTGTTAGGGATGTTAGGCCCTTATGAACTAACCTGAGGCTAATCAAGATGGGGGGTGAATTGCTAATTTAAAAAATTCTTGAGAAAAATGATTTAGAAAATCTTTTTAAAGGTTTTAAAGCATTTATAGTTTCGCGATGATGTATAGATGTTCAACAATAACAAAATAATAATCACGATCATATGATTATCAACAGAAAAATAAATACAAAAAATAATCAGAAAGAATACATCAGATTTTATAGTGGTTTGGTCAACTTGACCTACACCCACTCCCCGGAGCCTCCCCTCCGGGTATTGTGCTAACACTAAGTGACTCTCCTTCTTCTCCCACAGCAAGCAGAGAAGCCTGTAAAAAAACTCCTTTTCACCAACCCGGGGAGGCAGAGAACCCGGACTCCTTTTGCTTCCTCCTGAAGCAGGAAGAGAACCTTACCTCCTTTTGCTTCCTCCTAAAGCAGGCAGAGAACCATACCTCCTTTTTGCAGATGATCCTTCCACGGATACACTAAGGACAAGAGACGATGATCGGAGAAGATGACTCAGATCCTTGCTTGGAGCAACCTTTGTGAATACCTCACAAACTCTCCCTCATAAGATCTTCTCTCTCTCCCAAGCTCTCTCTCTCTCTCCTTCTCAATGCTCTCACAAAAAAGGACAGTGGCAAAAGATCTCAACTATAGAAGACAAGAGATCTTAAATAGTAGGCTCAAAATAGCCCTAAATTTTAGCTGGTCATCAAAGATTATCCAGGATGATCGGTAGATCATCCTGTATAATTAGTATAAATCAAACCCTTTTGGCCTGGACGATCTGGTTCTTATGGATGATTAGAAGACAATTATGTTCATACTATTTGGGATGATTCTATGATCGTCCTGGATGATTAGTTCAAACCAAGAATATCATCCAAAAGATAGCCTGGGATGTCCAGGAGAAAAGCCTGGATAATCTAAAGAAAATGACTTGATCATCCAAGATGATACGTATATCGTCCTGTATGATTAGTTCAAAACGACCAAAATTATCCAGCAAATTTCTTGGGTCATACAACTAAACCATGCTGGATGATTACAAAATGACCTGATCGTCCCGGATGATATTTTTATCATCTCATATGATTAGTTCAAAAATGAGAATATCATCGAGAGGATTATTCAAATCATCTAGGTGAAATGCTCTAGACGGTCAGAATTTCCAATTGACCATCTAGGACGATATGATCGAATCACTCAAACCTTAATTACTTTTCTTAATCACCTGACTAATTTAAGCATGATTGTAATAGATCATCTAGGATGATACACGTATCGTTCAGGATGATTAGACCAAATCTCAGAAATTAAAAACTTGCCTAACTTAGTCTGGTGGCTGAGAATTTTTTATTTGAGCATATTGTCCTATACGATGGGTGTATCGTCCAAGATGATCTACTTAATTAGAACGACTTAGCATGGTCACCTAATTAGGATTTTTGTTTTTAATGGATCATCTAGGATGATGTGAATATCGTCCAGGATAATATGATCAAAATTTAAATAGAAACTCTAACTCACTAAATCTCTCCCCCTGAGTGTGTGTGTTTAAGATTACTTAGCTTGGGGATCTGTTACATTACACTTGACTCAAAAAAAGATGAAAAATTATATTAAACCTGAAAACACAATCGGACTGACTCAATCTTGAGCTTGCTTGAATTACAATTGATCTTGTAAACCTGAAACGTTAGACACTCAAATAGAAATGAAAAAGTTTACTATCATCAAAATTATAGCCCTTGAATCTAGATTCATAATAATCTCCTCCTTTTTTATGATGGTAAACATCTGTTAGTAATTTCAAAATCAGTAAATAAATATTGTGAATAATTATGTTCCAAAATATTGATTATTTGAACATTGATAATTCAAAGTACTGAACTAAATATTTATAATGACCCACAACATAAACTACTCCCCCTTTTAACATCTTAAAAAGGGAAAACATAACATAAACACAAAAGAAAAGAAAACAGTACAAAAAATATAAAACATCAGCAAAAGCAGACAAACTAGAATAAAGGGGGATCTTAATCAGATGGAGGCGGAGGTGGCTGAAATAGACTGTCGATGGAGGCAAACTTTCACTAAACCAGGCCATATTGATCAAGATGAAGAATGGAGAGGAATGATCAGGAAGTCCTAAAAACACACAAAAAGGAAAAAATTGAATCAAAGGAAAGACAAATAAAAATAAAAATGAGAAAATAACATTAAAAATCATTTTTTTTGAATCAATCTGCTCCAGTAAATCAGAATTTTCCTTAATTTTTAATTCAAAAGCCGATAAGAAGAGAATCGACAATGCTGAAATCCAGAAAAAGTTGGAAAATCAACTTTCGTAACTCCTACCACGGACACCTTATAGGTTCAAATTCTTTTCAAACAAAAGTCTAATTCAGAAGAGAAGAAATTAGATTTGAAAAGAGATCCTTTCAAGCCTCGTTCTAGAAAAATATCTGATAAAATAGTATTGCAAAGTATGGAATCAGAAATTATGATTTTCAAACTCAAGTTTTTGAAAATATGAAGTGGCACATGGATTTCTCTAAGATATTAAAGATCCGAAAGGGAAGAAAGCTTATTTCTTGGTGGGCTCATTTTATGCCTCTTTTTCAATTTATTTGGCATACTTTACGCATCTTTTGATATTTAATACACTTTGTGTATCTTTCCAATTTTTAGCGTCATTGCGCATCTTTTTATTTTTTGGCCCATTTTGTGCCGCTTTTATTTCTTTTACAAACTTGCTTCCTTTTATAATCTCTAAATAGTCTCAGTTGTAAAATTACCTTCTAGACATAAAAGAAGAAAAACTCACTCTCTACAGTACGGAAGAATAATTCAAAGAATAAAATCATACTCCATATGATAAGTGCAATCACCTAATTAAAAAAATATAATAATGGTTTAAAGCTTTAAAAATACTATTTATATGAGGTAGATTACTGTAGGAAGATAAAATATATCTCTATTTTAAAAACCAACTTTTTAATTTTGAAGTAGATTTTTATCCAAAAGAAATAATACACCATTAAAGAAGTTAGAGGGAGAGAAATAATCATCAATATTTCTTCCCTTTAACAGATTCAGAAGAGTCAATCACTGCTTACAAGCTTCCAAATAAAAATAAGGCAAAACTCTCAATCAAAAATCCAATTTATCAGTAGTAGTGAGCAGTGATCTGATTTAGAAGAAAAGAAGTAAATCAAGAATAAGTAGAAAATCATATCAAAATAAATGCTCAAATTAGGAAAACAACAACAACAATAAAAAATCAGCAGAGAATAAAAATAAATAGGAAATAGATAATCAAATCAAATGAAAGCACAGAAAAAAAATTGAAAAGTAGAAACTTCAGAAATTAGTATCATCGGATTCATGCATTTATGTCAATCACACTCAATCTGGTCCTTAAAATGCTAAATAAGTCAAAGGCCAGTAGTTTAGTAAAGATGTCAGCCAGTTGATTTTCAGTTGCTACATGGTGTAGCTCAAAGTTCCCTTTTGTAACATAGTCTCTAATGAAGTGGTGCCTTATGTCAATGTATTTGGTTCTTGAATGTTGGATAGGATTCTTAGAGATACAGATGGTACTAGTGTTATCACATAAAACTAAAATTATGCTAACAGGTAATCCTAAATCCAAAACTTGTTGCTTTAACCAAAGGACTTGGGCCACACAACTTCCTAAGGCGATATACTCAGCTTCAACAGTGGAAAGTGTTACAGAGTTTTATTTTCTAGTGAACCAGGAGATTAAAGACTGTCCTATGAATTGGCAAGTTCTTGAAGTGCTCTTTCTATCCACCCTATACCCTGCAAAATTAGAATCAAAATATCCAATAATCTCTAAAGAAGTGTTGTACCTAGGATACCAGATTCCTAAGGTTGGGGTCCCTAAGAGATATCTGAGGATTCTCTTAACTACAATCAGGTGGGATTCCTTAGGATTAGCTTGTAACCTAGCATAAGATAAACACTAAACATGATATCAAGTTGGCTAGCAGTCAGGTAAAGCAATAATTTAATTATTCCTCTAAACTTCTTCTGATCAATAGATTTTCTAATTGAATTCTTGTCTAACTGGACAGTGGAACTCATAGGAGTTTATTGGCTTGGCTTTATCCATTTCATATTTCTTCAAGATATCCTTAATATACTTAGATTAATTGATAAAAGTTTCATCATCCATTTGTCTTATGATAAACCCCAAAAAGTAGGACAATTCTCCTATCATACTCATCTTAAACTCTTTACTCATTATTTTAGAAAAATCATCACATAGGTTTTTATCAGAAGATCTAAAAAGTATATCATCAATATAGATATGGACAATGAGTAAATCATCCCGTACTTTTCTCATAAAAAGAGTGGTGTCTATGCTCCCCTTAACAAACTCTCTTTCAAATAAGAATGTGATAAGCCTCTTATACCAAGCTCTGGGTGCCTGTTTCAACTCATATAAGGCCTTTTTTAATTTATAAACATGATTAGGATATTGAAAACTCTCAAAACCTGGGGGTTGCTCTATAAAGACATCTTCCTTTATTACCCCATTTAAAAAGGCACTCTTGACATCCATTTGAAAAAGCTTAAATCTCTTATAACAGGCAAAGGCTAGTAGCACCCTAACAGCTTCCAATCTAGCTACAGGGGTAAAGGTCTCCTCAAAATTAATCTTTTTTATTTAGTTGTACCCCTTAGCTACCAATCTTGCCTTATTTCTAACCACCACACTAGAATCATTCATTTCATTTTTAAAGACCCACTTGGTTCCTACTACACTTTGATCCTTAGGTATTTCTACCAACTTCCAAATATTATTTCTCACAAATTGATTAAGTTCTTCTTACATAGCTAAGATCCAAAATTCATCAGAAAGAGCTTTATTGATATTGGTGGCTTCAGTCATTGAGATAAAGACAGAATGGTTTACTTCTTTCCTAAGTCCATGCCTAGTTCTAATACATTCAAAAGGGTCTCCTAAGATCAGTTCTTTAGAAAGACTCAAAGAATATCTCCAATATCTAGGTAAAGTATTTTGAGGTTCTATCCTTTCCTCCAGATTTATATTTTTAACTCCTTCGGTAATCTCTCCTACTTCCTCTTCTTCCTCAGCTCTAAACTCCTTAGGATCAGATTCATCAAATAACACATGAGTAGTCTCCTCCACCACCAAAGTCCTCTTGTTAAACACCCTAAAGGATTTTCCCATACTAGAATATCTTAAGAACACTCCTTTAACATATTTTAAGTCAAATTTTCCATAATTCAGAATGAATACCTTACCGCCAAAGACATGGAGTTGGGACAGGTTTGGAGTTCTACCCTTAATGATCTCATAGGGTAACTTATTCAGATTAGATCTAACATTTACTCTATTTAACACATAATAGGTTGTGTTCACCGCTTCTACCCAGAAGTATTTTGGAAGTGAATACTCAGCAAGCATGGCTCTAGAAGCTTCCACTAAGGACATGTTCTTCTGTTTAGCTACCCTGTTCTACTGAGGGGTCCTAGGAGCTGAAACATTATGGCTAATCCCTTACTCCTCACAGAATATTCCAAATCTCATATTTTTAAATTCTCCACCATGATCACTATGAATAGTCAAGATCTCACAACCTAACTTCTTCTGAATCCAAGTGGAGAAGGATTTAAATTCATCAAATGACTCAGTTTTGTGTGACAGAAATCTAATCCAAGTGAACCTCGAGTAGTCATCAACAATCACAAATCCATAGACTTTTTCCCCTAAGCTGGCAGTGTTAATGGGTCCAAAAAGATCCATATGAAGGACTTCTAAAGGTCTAGAGGTACTGATGTCCTTAATGGAGTAGAAAGAGGATTGGACTTGCTTCCCTAATTAACAGGCACCACATAGGTGGTCCTTAGTGAACTTAAGCTTGGGGGCACCTCTAACTATGTACTTTTGGGTGACTCTTCTAAGAATTTTCATACTGGCATGACATACTCTTCTGTTCCACAATCAAGACTCATCAGCAGTAATTTTTAAGCAAAATAAAGCAGCACATTCAATATTATTTAAGTCAAGCATGTAGATATTGTTGATCCTCTTGTCCTATAAAATAGTGTTATTATTTAAGCTTATGATGCAAGTATTTGCTAGGAACTTGATGCTGAACCCTTTGTCATAGAGTTAGCTGATGCTGAGCAGGTTGAGTTTCAGTCCATCTACAAGAAAAATATTTTCAATCAAAAGGTTCTTGGAGTTTTTGATTATATGTGCACCTACCACTTTCCTGGTGGTGTTATCTCCAAGAGTGACCTTACCTCCAACCCTGGCCTCTAGCAAAATGAATTAATTTGCATCTCCAGTCATATATCTTGAGCATCTACTATCTAGGTACCACATGCTCTCATGAGATCTTGTGTGAAAGCACACCTACAAAATCATCAAATGTTAAACATAAGAACCCAAATAGATTTGGGTTCTTTCTTATGAAAAGAAGAATGTAATGCATATGTACTATGCTGTGAAACATGTAATTTGAGCCTCCACACCCAATGTGTACTACGATAAATAGTACAGGAGTGAGAGATATGTCCAAACATGCCACATGAGAAACATCTAACACCAGGAAAAAGGATTAATTAATCTACAGGGTTGATTGTGCCTCTTCCTAGGTTTGAATGATGCATATTTTGATGATTTTAAATGTGATCCTTCAAGTGATGGAGGTTTATAAAATTGTGTAAATGTAGGAGGTATTTCATTATTCTCAAAAGCACTAATTTTCACACTTAAAAATTTATTTTCTTTTTTGAGACTAGCAATTTCAAATTTTAAATAATGTTCATTACTATCCAAATCAGATGCATGAGTTTTTAATTCCTTAAATACAGCTTCTAATTCAACAAATGATGCTTTTAATGAATCATGCTCAATAATCAAATTAGAATTCTTTTTATTCAACTCATCAAATTCATAAAGTAATGACATGTGATTGCTATCAAGCGTAGAATAATCATTAATCAAAACTTCATGCTCTTTTTTCAAGTTTAAGAATTCCAATTTCAGGCTAGCATATATTTTCTTAAGTTTCCTATATGATGAATAGATTTTTTCAGAAACTTCAAGTAATTAATCGTAGGTTAGCTCATATACCTCTTCTTAGTTAGACTGACCAGGATGATCATCCACCATCAAATACAAGTTTGTATTCTCCTCCTCAGCTTCAGTCTCAGAGGAGTCAAATGTAGAATCCGTCCATAAAGCCTTTTGGATCTTCTTCTTGTCCTTCTTGAACTTGGGTTTCTTCTCACCCTTCTCCTTGCTTGAGTGAGCCTTAAGTATAGGATAATCAACCTTTATATGTCTAGGCTTCCTGCATTTAAAACAAACTATATTAAAAGAATCTTTAAAATTTATGCTACTCTTACCTTTATTTCACTTTTGAAAGTTCTTATATTTCTTCCTTAGAAAGCTTTTGAATTACCTAGTAATTAAGGCAACATCATTGCTATTAGACCCAGAAGTATCAGTATCTTTATCATTGGCCTTCAATGCCACAGTTTTCTTTTTCTTTTTCTCACCTACATCAAGCTGTTTTTGGTTCACCCCTTGCTCATAAGTATTGAGTGGTCCAAGTAAGTTATCAATAGAATAAGCATTCAAATCCTTAGATTTAGTGATCACAGTTATCTTGGCATCACAGAAAAAAGGCAAATATCTCAAAATCTTATTAACTTTCTCATAATTAGTAAGCTCTCTTCCTAAGACATGCAGGGAGGTGATAATTTGAGTAAACCTAATGTACATTTCAGATATGGACTCACTAGGTTTCATGCGAAAGAGTTCATAGTCATAAAATAGTATGTTTAACCTAGATTGTTTAATTTCAGATATACCTTCATAGGTAATACATAATCTATCACAAATTTCTTTACCAATTGTGCAGGTAGAGACACTCATGTAATCCTCAGATTTTAAAGCACAGAAAAAATAGTTCAAGCATTTTGCATTCAGTTGTGCTAAATCACGATCATCAAAGGTTTATTTGACAAAAGAAAGTTCAGCTTAATACCATTAACAAGTCTAAGAGGTGCTTCATAACCCTCTTTAATAAGCATCCACATGTGATAATCAATAGATTGCAAAAAGGTGGACTTGCAAGTTTTTCAAAAATCAAAAGGTATGTTACCAAACAAAGGTGGATGAGTGATGGAATAACCTTCAGCAGTATTTTTATTACCAAAATTAGCCATGGATCAAATTCAAAAGTTTTTCAAAACTAGATTTTATGGATCACGCTCTGATACCACTTAAAAGTTTATTAGGGATTATGAACTAGCCCGATGCTAACCAAGAGGGGGATGGATTGGTAATTTAAAAAATTCGTGAGAAAAATAATTTAGAAAATCTTTTTGAATGTTTTAAAGCGTTTACAATTTCACGATGATGTGTAGATGTTCAACAATAATAAAATAATAATCACAATCACACGATCATTAATAGAAAAATAAATGTGAAAAATAATCAGAAAAAACACACCAAATTTTATAGTGGTTTGGTCAACTTCACCTACGTCCACTCCTCGGAGCCTCCCCTCCGGGTATTGCACTAACACTAAGTGACTCTCCTTCTTCTCCCACAGTAAGGCAGAGAAGCCTATACAAAAACTCCTTTCCACCAACCCGGTGAGGCAGAGAACTCGGACTCCTTTCGCTTCCTCCTGAAGCAGGCAGAGAACCTTACCTCTTTTGCTTCCTCCTAAAGCATGCAGAGAACCTTGATCTTTTTACAGGCGATCCTTCCACAGAGACACTAAGGATAAGAGACGACGACTGGAGAAGATGACTCAGATCCTTGCTTGGAGCAACCTTTGTGAACTACTCACAAACTCCCCCTCACAAGATCTTTTCTCTCTCCCAAGCTCTCTCTCTCGCTCTCTCTCTCCTTCTTAATGCTCTCATAGGAAAGGACAGATATAAAAGATCTCAATGATTGAAGACAAGAGATATTAAATAGTAGAGCTCAAAAATTGCCCTAAATTTCAACTGGTCGTCAAAGAACGTCCTATACGATCAGTGTAAATCAGACCCTTTTGGCCTAGACGAACAGATTCTTCTGGATGATTAGAAGACAATTTTGTTCATATCATCAAGGACGATTCTGTGATCGTCCTAGACGATTAATTCAAACCAGGAATATCATCCAGAAGACAGCTCGAGACGTCCAGGAGAAAATCCTAGACGATCTAAAGAAAATGACTTGATCGTCCATGATGATATATATATCATCTTGTATGATTAGTTCAAAAAAACCAAAATTGTCCAGCAGATTCCTCTGGTCGTACAGCCAAACCATGCTGGACGATTACAAAATGACCCGATCGTCTCGGATGATATTTCTATCATCTCGTACGATTAGTTCAAAAATGAGAATATCATCTATAGGATTGTTCGGGTTGTCCAAGTGAAATGCTCTAGATGGTCAGGATATCCAATTGATCGTCCAGGATGATCTTGCAATCATCCAGGATGATATGATCGAATCACTCAAATCTTAATTACTTTTCTTAATCACCTGACTAATTTAGGCATGATTATAATGGATCATCTGGGATGATTAGACCAAATCTCTAAAATTAAAAACTTGCCTAACTTAGTCTGACGGCTGAGAATTTTTGATTTGAGCATATTATTTTATACAATGGGTGTATCTTCTAGGACAATCTGCTTAATCAGACCAACTTAGCATGGTCACCCTAATTAGGGTTTTTATTTTCAATGGATCGTCTAAGACGATGTGAATATCGTCTAGTACGATATGATCAAAATTTGAACAGAAACTCTAACTCACTAAAATTTTCCCCCTGAGTATGTGTGTGTAAGGTAACTTAGCTTGGGGATCCGTTACATTACACTTGACTCAAAAAAAAAGATGAAAATTTATATTGAGCCTGAAAATACAACCGTACTGACTTGATCTTGAGCTGGCTTGAATTACAATTAATCTTGTGAACCTGAAATGTTAGACACTCAAATAGAAATGAAAAGATTTGCTATTATCAAAATCATAGTCCTTGAATCTAGATTCATAATAGATTGTGTAATTCATTTTTATTTATTCTAATGTATAGAATTAAAAGTTGACTAGATTATGTATCTATGTTTTGATAAAATGAAAGTTGATTACAGTGCTTTTATATTTTGCAAAAATTTAGTAGCTCTGGTTGTTATTATCGATGGATGGGTTAACTAATTGTAGTCTTAAGTAAATCTAATCCTTCTATTAGATCCTAGGCTGTCCAGGTATATAATGGAACTCTAAGTTTAGGTTTTGCTTATATTTTAACTATTTCGTGAGTCTTAAAATTTTCCCTTAATTAATTAATATTAAATATTTATATTGGATATTGATACCTATGAGAGGTGAAGGAGGGAGTCTACTGAGCTAGTTGATCTTATTCTATTGCTTTTAAATATTTCAAGCAAAGAAAATGTTCCAGTAGAGTAAATCAGATCCAAAGGAGGATTCTTTGAGCTTGGAGTATAAAGTATTGATTTTGTAATCCATTTGTATTTATTCTAATGTATAGAATTAAAAGATGACTAGATTATGTATCTATGTTTTGATAAAATGAAAGTTGATTATAGTGCTTTTATATTTTGGGAAATTTAGCAGCTCTGGTTGTTATTATCGATGGATGGGTTAACTAATTATAGTCTTAAGTAAATCTAATCCTTCTATTAGATCCTAGGATGTCACATTGGAGATGTTCTAATATATGCAAAAGTGCACTCTCTGTTATGTTACAAGGGCCCTATATGTTTTATTTTGGCCTCATCTTCCAAGTGTGGATGTGGGAGAAATTTTGGCCGCACTTGTTGAAAGTGGTTGTGAGAGGTTATGTGGCACTATTCAATTCTAATTCTAACCTCACTAGTTACATGCAAGTGTGGGAGGTTAAAGGGAGACATAACTGAAAAAAAAAAGTTATAAGCAAACATCAGTACATGTATATTATATTCATTGCATTGTTTGCATTGATATTGTAATGAATTAAGCACAAATGATGTTATGAACCGCATGTTAGAAATTTTTTAATCTCTGTATTACTCTAATGAAATAAATAAGTCAAGCACAAGTGAAAATCAAGTGATCTTCTGATAACATGTGCTCTATAAAGTATTGGAAACCTCTGTGAAAATGTCAAGTATAAGCAGGGATTCTAAAAATAAGTATATACTAAACTCTAGAAATAATATTCTGTCAGTATTTCAACTTAAGTTATTACAATTTCATTAAATTGTTATATAAAATTATGAATTGGTTATTGATATATATGGTGGTAAGGGAAGATGTCTACTAGGCTAGCTGTGCTTATTCTTTTCCTTTTAAGATTTCAGGGAAAGGTAAAGGCCCAAAAAGTAGATAAAGTGTAGGATTAGAATCTTCTAAGTCTGAGTACTAGAGGTATTATTTTATAATCCAGTTTTAATTATTGTGATGTATAGATGATTGAAAAGTCAACTAGATTATTGTGTTTATATTTTGATGAAATAAATCATGTAAATTTGCTTTCATATCGGGTTATTTTTTATTGATGGATGAGTTAATTAATTAGGTTTAACTAATCCAATTCTTCCATTAAATCCTAGGGTGTCACACACTGATCCTCATTGGCTTCTTCACCTATCATTGCCCATAATGACAACAAACACTATCACCATAAGGCTGGACTTCTTGTTATCTGGTCTCCATCCTCATAGAAGTATGGCCAAACAAATAGAAAATATTCTCTTAAAGAGTACTCCCTGCCACATAGCTTTTAATACTTTCATCACAAAACACATTACATACATTATATATCTATTATATTATATCATCATCTTCCTCAAACTGCATCATTTTTAACTAACAACAAATTAATGAAATCATTTAACTGAGCTATATCTATAATATCTTTTTCAAAATTTTCATATAAAAATTTTGAGATTCTTTAAAATTATCATTTTATTTTTATGTGCGAGTAAATATCATTATTCAAATAAATTTTACCGGATAGCTCTAAGGTTTTCAAAATTAGACTAGATCGTCCAGTTTGACCGTGAACCAGGTAAGTTGTTGTTCTAGTGAGATTTGAAAACTGGATTCACATTAAACTGGCGTGAATCAGTTTGAACAGTTGGTTCAACTGTCAAATTAATCCCGATTTTGTCAAACCAGCTAATTCTATAAATATTATTTTTTATTTTAAAAATTTTTTTAATTATATATATATATATATATGTAAAATTTTAAATATCCATTTAGAGGCATATGTAAGCAAATTTAGCCAAAATATATAGCCGCCACATCACATAGCTTAATTTGTTGTTTATAGCTTATACTTTACAATTTATAAAGATAACTATTTAAAATTCTTCTATGATTTGATAAAAGGCATTTGAGAATTTTGGATGAGAGCTAAATAGTGAAATTGGCCTGTGTTGCGAATTTGGACTAAGAATGTATATAATTTATGAAGGTTAGAATATAAGTTTTTTCATATTACAAATTTTATATATTATATTAAATATTATATAATTATTCTTATTAAAATTATATTTATATTTATAATATATCATGTTTTTTTCTTTAATTTTTTAAATCTATTTAATAACCATATAACTATATTTATCAACATTGTAAAAATTGTACAGCACAACAAATATGAAGGAGAGTTTCACAGTTCGATAGTTCGACCGGGTTTGAACTAGAGTGGAACTAGATGACGTACTAAATACTAATTTTATCAAAAAATAATAATATTAACATAATAATGATGCAGTCATTCCAAATATGTGAATAGAAATGACAATATTGAAATGAATGTGTGGTAAAACAATCAAGGATACATCGAGAACTATTTATATTACTCAAGTCTAACTTATGGCTAGAGGTATGTGAATAAGCAACCTAATGATTTATGATTATTAGGTTAAATCTAGCAATGGCCAACTCAACAATTTGTACACATTCTCCATAGATAAGAAAATTGCCCCCTATTCTAGCCAAAGAATAAAGTCGTTAAGGCGGTATATTAAATTTTAATATACTTGAGCTACCACATTCTTATATGCTACCACACTTATTCAAGGGTACATTGATAGGATTTTAGCTAGCTTTGCATATGCTCAACTTCTAGAGGAAGTAGACTTATCAATTATCATCATCCAAAACCATAATACCACATCATTGAAATAAACTTGTCAAATAGAACTAACAAATAGTGAGTATCAAAAAACTCTAGTCATTATAAAAAATAAAAATAAAAATTTAGGGTTTCACAAAACTTTTGCAAACAACCATATAAAAAATAAATTGCACAATAAAATGTAATGAACATTTCACAAATATTTTTTAAACTCAAAAGCTCAAGTTAAAAATTCAAGAAAAATAAATATCTTCGGGACGAAAGCTTACGTCCACAAGAGGAGACCAACATTGTAGGGAGAAAAGAGGGGTGTGACGCAGAAACGATGAGTACATGTTGTGGTGAGATGCCTTCGTCAGAGACTACGCGCTTATGGTTGAGCTTCAAGTTCGAGAACAGGAAGAGGAATGGGGACAAGGACTACTCATGGGACAAGGAGGGAAATCGAAATAAGTATCATTGTAACTTCAATTTGGAGTTTCAAACTATTGGATTTAAAATTAACATTTAAAAATCAATGGCATTTTGAAGAGCCTAATTTTTGAAAGTCGATGATGATTTTCTTGTTCAAAAGTCGACCTGCCAGTTCGAGCCAGTTATTTCTGAATCTGGGCCAATTCTTCCTATTCTGTGCGAACTTGGCTTTGCAAGAGAACCAAACTGGCTGGCCGAACGGGTCCTGGTTCAACCGGTTTAACCGGCTGGTCTGGTCTAATCTGATTTTTAAAACCTTAATAATTATATTATACATTTATTTATATTCATATTAATGATCAATTAAGTTTCTTTAAAAATTTTATATTAAATCTTAATCAAGCTTATTTTCAAGCTTTAATTAAAATAATTATGTATGTAGTTTTAAACTTTTAATTACAATATTTTTAATATATTTAAATAATTTTAATATTTATTATATCATTCTATTTAAATTTAAATGTGATTGAAATTATAATCCTCTCTTTCTTTGAGTTCATTATTCAATTCCAATTTCATAACATTGACCATTACTCTTACTTTAACACTAAACGAAGCCTAAATTATGTACCCAACAATGTAAAAAATCACGGTGGACGGCGCAGATTGGAAATAGAGCTTGAGAAACCTGGTCTGACATTGCCACTGGCGAGCGATCAATTATTAGTGGGTCCCACAAGCGAAAAGATTGCGACCGTCCTACTTTAGATGGCCCCACCAGCGTCAAAACCGTGTGAAAAAATGTTTGATTTCTAAAAATTATATTGCATCGTATACTTTTTACATTGGCTTTAAACTTAACATATAATAATTTTTTTAAATATATAAAAATATATAACTTATATTAAGATAAATTACCCACCGAGATTTTGGATGGTCAGTAGGAACCAGCAAATATTGGCTTAATGTCGGTGGATGGTCTTGTTAGGTTCCGTCAAAGGATTAGTAATGCCTCCAAGTGCTTCTTGGGAGCGACAGCAGATAGATGCCCCGATCCCAAAAAGATTTTTATTAAGATAAATTTAAAATTTTTGAAATTTATTTGATATTAACATCTGATATATTTTTTTTTTTTGTTTTTATGCTTATCAAAATATTCAAACATAATTTTTTTTTTCAATCTTCCCATCGGCACTTACCAAAGGAAAAGGGGCGAACACATTCATAGGCAAACGAACGAATAGATCTATTTCCAATACGAAATGGACATATTGAAATTTTTCAAACCTGCACGTTACTGTCACCATGAGATAACAAAATTTTTTTAGGACATTTAGATCCATTAAAATAAATTCATACATATATCTCATATATAAGACTCGAATTTATAATCTCTTAATTGATAGTCAAAACTTTGAATCAACGGATCAAAAATAGCAGCATTATCTCATAAATTTTGCTTTATGTTTTTTTAATTTGTGCTTTTGCTATCATTAATGCTCTGACTTTAAATAATAATAATAAATTTATGGCAAATTGATCTGATTAGTTAAATAAAAAATTCTCTTAGACGAGTGGAGTCGTCAGAAAGCAAAACTCTTTGACAATCCTGCATACCATAAGAATTATCATCATTATTTTTTAATTAAATTTTAATAGTATTACTTTTAAATGCAAAATCAAAATTACACATTTTTTAAATATTATAAAACTAATGGCATACGTAATTGCCAAAAAATGTTTAGTTCATTTTATCATAAATTAAATAAACCAAATTTTCATGATGAATTGCTCCAATTATATAATAACATAACTAAAATTTCAAAATATTGACTTGAAATTGAATACTTAAGATTTTAACGTGTAATAAATTCTTTTAATAATTTTGATTACTAACTTACATGAATAAATCTAAAACTTTTAAAAAATACATATATGGCCTTAGTTTCAATATATTCTTCATATATTTTATAAATAATTAAACTATCACAATCATATAAATCATATATATATATATATATATATATATATATAAAAGAGGTTCAATTTAGATCAAAATTATATATGTTGGGTCTATTGAGAGAATTGTTCTACTCAAGGTCAATACCCTATTTTTTATTTCAATTATTATATATTTCTGTGAAAAAATATGAGGTGAAAAATATTTTAATGAGCATAACAAACTTTTCATCGAGTAACTTTTGATATGTTATATCATATTTTATTTTTGTTATTTTAATTATAAAAAATAAACTTTTCATCAATTGATTTTACCTGAATGAATTTCCGAGTATTTTTTTTCTTAAAATTGGCACTTCCGGCATTGCTTATGATTCATTAAAAGTTCTATAATGGTTTTTAAAGACCATTTATAAATGTTTTTCTAAATAATAAATTTAAAAATATGTGCCAATTGTACATGCATTATCCTTTGTTATGTGGCATACATGTGTTCACGTTCAAGTTCAACATTTTGTATACATGTTAATTCTACTAATTTTTGCATATGAATCCATGATCATATGGTGGAAGTTCTGATGTGAGAGATTGATAAAGTGCACTATAAGTTTTGTTATGCGGGTCTATCTATATGTTCTATTTTGCTTATGATTCAAGCCCCATCTATCGTGTATGGATGAGGAAGCCTAGCTATTTCTAGCCTCATCTACTTATGCAGGTATGGAAGGTTCAAAGAAGTCATAAGTGAAAGTGAAGTTATAAGTATGTTCAGAAGGATCTCCTTCACCTAGTGGAGGTTGACTTCAAAAGGCATAAGTGAAAGTAGAGTTATAAGCATATATTGGGACATACATATTATCATGCCCCATAATATGAGCCACAATAATTGTGTTAAGTATAAATTTTGTATTATTTATTATCTTAAAAATCATTAAAAATATGATATTTTAGCTCATGTTGTGCAGGAAATATTCATGAAGATTAAAAAAATTCGCAATTGTGGAACCATTGCCACAGCCTCTATAATGCCTCGGTGCCATATCAGGAAATCGTAGCCTCGAAAAAATGGTAAATAATTTAGAGTCCCAGCAGAGCCAAGGTCATCACCGCAGCATAAGAAATTCGAGCTACAACACCTGCGTCTCAAGAATTTGAGCATTAGAGCACCGAACATCACAACATTATAGTGCCGGATTGCACATTTAAGCACCAAAGCACTCGATTTTTGAAGCGTCGCGGCAGAGTGGTTGATGAAAGACGTAGTCGCACCTATTCAGCAAAGTAACACACTAGTTCAACCAATGACATGTCAAATTAGAGCAATACTGCAGCGGAGCAAGCCCCATAGCACCGAGGCGCTAGTTCATCTTATAATACCGTAGCACCACCATGTCAAGTGACGCGATGCCTAAACCCATTTCTATATTTAGTATAAATAGTTTCTAGTTTTAAGCTTATAGGCGTTCAGCTAAACTAGGGTGGAGTTGTACTTTTATGTAGTGCTCCCTTAAAGTCAAGTATAAGGGAGGCTAGGGAAGAGCAAGATACTTTTCTTTGAAGATCTTAGCCTATCTTATTGTGAGCAATCATATATTTGGAGGAAAGAGGAGTGTGGAGAGTACCTTTGTACTATCAGGTGATGTTTTACCTTATTCATTCTCCCGTATCTTCTCTTTTATACAAGAAAAGAAGATGTTTTGGCTTTCTATCTTTATCATGTCTGATTAATATCTGAGTTTTGGGCTAATATTGTGAACATATTAAAAGTGCTAATATAAACTCTTGTACCTTGAATAAAATTATGGATATTTTCAATATCTCTCATTCTTACTTTAATACATATGATGACGATGTATGTAGTTAAGATCTAGTGTAATATATTACAACGAAAGAGGAATATTAGAATAAATAAAAGCATTGGAATGGAATGTTGGCATGCTAAGAGGGAAGTCAAAATAGCGAAATAGGTATCTTTGTAACTTCAATTTGGAGTTTCAAACCATTGGTTTTAAAATTAACAACTAAAAATCAATGGCATTTTAAACCGCTTGATTTTTGAAAATCGACACTGATTTTCCTGATTAAAACTTGAACCGATGGTTCGAGTCAATTATTCCTAATTTCGTGCCAGTTATTCCCGTTCCGCGCGAACTTGATTTTGCGAGAAAACCGAACTGGCTAGGCTATCGGGTCCTGGTTCAACCAATTCAACTGACTGGGCCAGGCCGATCAATTCTGATTTTTAAAACCTTGATATTTATATTATACATATATTTATATTCATATTAATGATCAATCAAATTTCTTTAAGAAATTTTATATTATATCATAATCGAACTTATTTTCAAGCTTTAATTAAAATAATTATATATTTAGTTTTAAATTTTTAATTACTATATTTTTAATATATTTAAATAATTTTAATATTCATTATATCACCCTATTTAAATTTAAATGTGATTGAAATTATAATGGCCGAATTATTAAAGGGATCATATCCCAAAAAAATTTTATGAGAAGGATCATGAATATAAAAAAATTTAAAAAGGATCAAAAACGTAAAGGATTGCTCCGTTTTAACAGAAAACGCAAAGCCTAATTGCGTTTTAAGGGAAAACGTGAACAGTAATCACGTTTTCCCTTAAAACGCAATTAAGCTTTGCATTTTCTATGTATTCCACTATTCACGCATTATATCAAACCGTTTGACATAAAGACATAAAATAGAATTAAAAAAAACTGTGTACATATTTATAATAAATGTCCATATTATAAATAATTTTCCTATTTAAAAATGAAAAATTAATTTTCATATTTATAACTTATTTTTATTAAATAAGAATACCGGAGAAGTTGAGGTATTTATATAAGTTATATTTATATGAATATATATTAATTTGAAGTTAACAGATTATTAGATTATATTATATCTTATTTTAGAAATGCTCATTAGAAACAAAAAGTAAATTCTTTTCTCTTAAGTCATATTTTTTATAAATAATATAAATTAACAAAATGACATATTTATTTCAAAAATACCATATTTCTTAAATTATAGAAAATTAAATGACGTAATTTAAATTTACTTAAATATAATTATAATTTTAAACTTTTAGAAAAAATAAAAAATTACGTAAGATAATTGATAAAATTCATAACTAAATATTGAAACAGCTAAGTGAACAATATTTATAACTATTTAATTTCAAAATATGTTAATATACATATGAATAATTACTTAATATTACATTATATTTATTATACGATATATTTAAGGTTATTAAATTTGATTATGTTTAAATAGAAATTGTATACATTTGTTTTAAACTTATATACATACAAACTTCAAACTTTAATTTTAAATTAAAAGTTTATATATATAAACTTTTTACTTTTGTTTTTAAAAATGTAATTAATTTTAATAGATTTAAATAAATTATAAATAAGTTATAAATATGATAATTATTTTAAATTAAAACAAATGTTATACATAAGTTATAAATTATTTTATTTAATTATTAAAAATAAGTTATAAATATGAAAATTAATTTTTCATTTTTAAATAGGAAAATTATTTATAATATGGACATTTATTATAAATATGTACACAGTTTTTTTTAATTCTATTTTATGTCTTTATGTCAAACGGTTTGATATAATGCGTGAATAGTGGTATACATAGAAAATGCAAAGCTTAATTGCGTTTTAAGGGAAAACGTGATTACTGTTCACGTTTTCCCTTAAAACGCAATTAGGCTTTGCGTTTTCTGTTAAAACGGAGCAATCCTTTGCGTTTTTGATCCTTTTTAAATTTTTTTATATTCATGATCCTTCTCATAAAACTTTTTTGGGATATGATCCCTTTAATAATTCGGCCAATTATAATCCTCTCTTTCTTTGAGTTCATTATTCAATTCCAATTTCACAATATTGACCGGTACTTACTTGAACGCTAAATTATGTACCCAACAATGTAAAAAATCACGGTGGACGGCGCAGATTGGAAATAGAGCCTGAAAAACCTGGTCAAACATTGCTACTGGCGAGCGATCAATTATTAGTGGGTCCCACAAGCCAAAAGATTGCGACCGTCCTACTTTAGATGGCCCCACCAGCGTCAAATCATCTGAATAAAGATTTTATTTCTAAAAATTATATTGCATCGTATATTGTCTTTAAACATAGTATATAATAATTTTTTAAAATAGATAAAAATATATGACTTATATTAAGATAAATTACCCATCAAGACTTAGGATGATTAGTGGGCGAGCACAATTAAGAACCCCCATCTAGGGTTTGAATCCCCTCAGCAAAGGCCTTGCCTCTTCAGTGGGGCCCAGCAAATATGGGCTTGATATCGATGTGTGGCCTCGTTAGGTTCCGCCGAATGATTAGTTAAGCCGCCAAGCGCTCTCCAAAAAAAACTAAGATAAATTTAAAAATTTTAAAATTTATTTGATATTAACATCTTATATAATTTCTTTTTATTTTTATGCCTATCAAAATATTCAAACATAATTTTTTTTCAATCTTCACATCCGCACCGACCAAACGAAAAGGGGTGAACACATTCATAGGCAAACGAACGAATAGATCTATTTCAAATACGAAATGGACATTGAAATTTTTCAAACCTGCACGTGACTGTCACCATGAAATAACAAAAGTTTTTTAGGACATTTAGATCAATTAAAATAAATTCATACATATGTCATATATATAACTCGAATTTATAATCTCTTAATTAATAGTCAAAATTTTAAATCAACGGATCAAAAATAGCAGCATTATCTCATAAATTTTGCTTTATGTGTTTTTTTAATTTGTGCTTTTGTTATCATTAATGCTCTGATTTTAAATAATAATAATAAATTTATGACAAATTGACTGATTAGTTAAATAAAAAATTCTCTTAGACGAGTGGAGTCGTCAGAAAGAAAAACTCTTTGACAATCCTGCATACCATAAGAATTATCATCATTATTTTTTAATTAAATTTTAATAGTATTACTTTTAAATGCAAAATCAAAATTACACATTTTTTAAATATTATAAAACTAATGGCATACGTAATTGCCAAAAAATGTTTAGATCATTTTATCATAAATTAAATAAGCCAAATTTTCATGATGAATTGCTCCAATTATATAATAATATAACTAAAATTTCAAAATATTGACTTTCAAATGACTTGAAATTGAATACTTAATAATTTAACGTGTAATAAATTCTTTTAATAATTTTGATTACTAACTTACATGAATAATCCTAAAACTTATATATATATATATATATATATATATATATATATATATATATATATATATATATATATATAAAAGAGGCTCAACTTAGATCAAAATCAAATTGAGTTGGCCTCACTTTAGTCTAAGCAAAATTTAGATCAAAATTATATATGTAGGGTCTATTAAAAGAATTGTTCTACTTGAGGTCAATACCCTATTTCTGATTTTAATTCTTATATATTTCTGTGAAAAAATATGAGGTAAGAAAATATTTTAATGAGTATAACAAACTTTCCATTGAGTAACTTTTGATATGTTATAGCATATTTTATTTTGGTTATTTTAATTATAAAAAATAAACTTTTCATCAATTGATTTTACCTGAATGAATTTCTGAGTATTTTTTTTCTTATAATTGGCACTTCCAGCATTGCTTATGATTCATTCAAGGTTCTACCATGGTGCTTTAAAGGCCATTTATAAATGATTTTCAAAATAATAAATTTAAAAATATGAGCCAATTGTAGATGCATTATCCTTTGATATGTGGCATACATGTGTTCATGTTCAAGTTCAACATTTTGTATACACGTTAATTCTACTAATCTTTGCATATGAATCCATGATCATATGGTGGAAGTTTTGATGTGAGAGATTGATAAAGTGCACTATAAGTTTTGTAATACAGGACCATCTATATGTTCTATTTTGCTTATGATTCAGGCCCCATCTATCATGTATTGATGAGGAAGGCTATTTCTAGCCCCATCTGCTTATGCAGGTGTGAAGGTTCAAGAAAGTCATAAGTGGAAGTGAAGTTATAAGTATGTTCAGAAGCATCTCCTTCACCTAGTGGAGGTTGACTTCAAAAGACATAAGTGAAAGTAGAGTTATAAGCAGACATTGGGACATACATATTATCGTGCCCCATAATATGAACCACAAGAATTGTGTTAAGTATAAATTTTGTATTGTTTATTATCTTAAAAATCATTAAAAATGTGATATTTTAGTTGATGTTGTGCAGGAAATATTCAAGAAGAGTAAAAAAATTCACAAGTGTGGAACCATTGCCGTAGCGTCTATAACACCTCAATGCCATATCAGGAAATCATAGCCTCAAGAAAAATGGCAAATAATTTAGTGCCCCAACAGAGCCAAGGTCATCATGGTAGCATAAGAAATTCGAGCTACAACACCTGCATCTCAAGAATTTGAGTGATAGAGCACCGAACATCACAACATTATAGTGCCGGATTGCACATTCAAGCACCACAACACTCAAATTTTCAAGCATCGCGGCGGAGTGGTTAATGAAAGACCTAGCCGCACCTATTCAGCAAAGTAACACACTAGTTCATCCAATGACATGCCAACTCAGCGCAACATTGCAGCGGAGCAAGCCCAGCAGCGTCGAGGTGCAAGTTCATCTTATAATACCATAGCACCACCATGTCAAGTGCCCCGACACCTAAACCCATTTCTATATTTAGTATAAATTGTTTTTAGTTTGAAGTTTGTAGGCGTTCTGCCAAAAATAGTGTGGAGCTGTACTTTTCGGTAGTGCTCCCTTAAAGTCAAGTATAAGGGAGGCTAGGGAAGAGCAATATACTTTTCTTTGAAGATCTTAGCCTATCTTATTGTGAGCAATCATCTATTTGGAAGAAAGAGGAGTGTGAAGAGTACCTTTGTAATTTCAGGTGATATTTTACCTTACTCATTCTCTCGTATCTTCTCTTTTATACAAGAAAAGAAGATGTATTGGCATTCTATCTTTATCATGTCTGATTAATATCTGAGTTTTGGGCTAATGTTGTGAACATATTAAAAGTGCTAATATAGACTCTTGTACCTTGAATGAAATTATGGATATTTTTAATATCTCTCATTCTTAATTTAATACATATGATGGCCATGTATGTAGTTAATATCTAGTGTAATATATTACATCAATGGAGGAATATTAGAACAAATAAGAGTATTGGAATGGAATGTTGGCATGCCTAGACATAGGATGTTAAACCTTCTAGGTTTTATGGATACATTAGAATTGTATGAAGGTCATAAACCTCCCTATTCACCCCTGCAAGCTTAATAGAGATCTTAGGATGCATATGCTCTGATCGACAATAATATTTAAGAGTCTCATTGTTATTTTATATACATTAGTCCAAAATATTTTTAATCTCTAGTATCTCATTTATCTTCTTATTTTTTTATCAGTAAGTGGTAGGACCGAAACCCTTGATTTTCATTCAATAGGATAAATATTGCATCTGTAGTATATAGAAGTAGGTTTAATTTCAATCTTGCAGAATACTTCCTTGTGGGATCGACACTCTCTCAATCATTTATTACTTGATTGACATGTGTACTTCCATATCTACTGAGCAATCTATATCAAAAAAATAATAATAATAACTAAGCATTAGTTAACCCTAACATATATTTTATTTTTTACACGCATTCAGCTAGTCGCACATAAAGCCCACCATCAAGTTTTTAGCGCTATTGCCCAGGTAGTAACGAGTGTATTACAATTTTAAATTATATTGTTGAATGAGTTGCATATTTAGACCTACTTGTATCCTTTATCTTTACTTTGTAGCTTTTTTAAAAACTTTTGAATAAAAAAAAATTATTTGTTAATTTTTATTTTTTTTACTTTTAAGTGCATTATTGTTGCATGTGTAATAAATTTAGTAAGGTGCCCTTGTTTGATTCTGAAATTGAAAGGACCCATACAAAAATTTAAAAAACCAAAAAGACTTTAGATTTAGAAATGTCTGAACCAGTAGAAGTTCAAGACCATCATAGACCTCTTAGGGAGCATGTCAATCCTATAATAAATGGAATCTACCAGAGTATCAATAGACCTATTATCAGGCTAATAACTTTGAACTAAAACCCACTATAATTTAAATAGTTTAAAATTTCTAATTTGGGGGAACTTCAGTTAAGGATCTCAACCTACACTTAGTTAGCATTTTAAAAATTTGTGCAATATTCAAGTATAATGGTGCCAACAATGATGGTATTAGGCTTTATTGGTTTTCATTTTTGTTAAGGGATAAAGTTAAGATGTAGTTGAATTCTTTTCTCCCAAGCTCTATAACTACTTGAAATGACTTGGTACACACATTCCTGGCTAAGTATTTTCTACCTTCTAAAACTGCTAAGCTTAGGAATGATAGCACATCTTTTACCCAATTTGAAGGAGAGTTAATTTATGAAAGTTGAGAAAGAATTAAGAAACTTTCCTCACCATGCTTTACTCGATTGGTTGGTTATTCAGACCTTTTATAATAGACTGGTAGGATCCCTTAGGTTGATATTGATGCAGTAGCTGGAGGATTTTTAATGTCTAAGCCATTTGAGAAAGCTTAAACATTAATTGAGAAAATCGGTACAAATAATTTTTAGGGACCTTTTGAAAGGGTGAATCCTAAGAGAGTAGCTAGAGTTTAAGAATCAGAAGCATTGTCAATATTTATTACTCGGGTAGTTGAAAAAAAAAATTCTAAAAAGTTAGATAATATTAAAGTTAAATCAAGATCACCTATACATATAATTTACACCACTCATGAAGTAATCTTAAACATGTGAGAGCTGTGATACCCACCATCTTAGCGTCGTAACATTATCCCTTAGGATTTAATCAAAATAGTCAATTCATAGATAGGAAGACATCGTTAGAAGAGGTGGTGATTCAGTTGGGAACCTAAATATACAATTAAGCTACTTTAATTAAAAACTTGAAAATTAATTAGAACAGCTTGCAATCTCTTTTAGTAGCAGACCCTTTGGATCATTGCCCAACAATATTGAAGTTAATCCAAATGAGAAAGGATAGAATCTTAATGTGGATCACTTGAGGAGTGGTATTGAAGCATCACAGCCAAAATGATAAATCTATGTAAGTCTAGCTGAAGACTATAAATTCAGTGCTATTTGGGAGGCAACCCCATTCAATTTCTATATTTTATTATTTTTGTAGTTTATATTTTATGTATGTGCTTTGTATTGTTTGTGAAGGTCATTAATTATGATGAAAAAGTTATGATAATTTTTTTGAGCAAAAATTCGTTGTGCTTAAAATTGAACTAGCGCCACAGTATTAGGACTTTGAGCACCGTGATATTTGCTTGTCAAATGCTACAGCATTCAAACTTGACATTGCAGTGCTAAAATCTCAAAAAAAATATTAAATATAATGTCGCAACGCAGTCCTTGATAACATCGTTGGGCTATGATACCTTATTGAGCGCCCCAACACTACCATTTCAAGTGCCACGACATTAGGTCATATATTTCTACAATACTACTGGCAGTGCATTCATCAGTTTATACTTTCATAACTTTTTCAAGATAAAGATTTATTAAGCACCACAACACTGTCATTAATGCTGCAGCATTAATTCAAAATCGTAAATGTGTTAGTTGGAGCATTATGGTGGTGGTCTTTGTTAGTGTCATAGTGGTCATACATGCCAAACGCCATGGTGTTTCTCTAACAAAAAGTGAGTATTTCATTTCCCAAAGCCTGTGCCACAGCGCTATGCATCCCGTACCACTGCAGCATCTATCTATTTGATCACCCTGCCATTTTTTGTTCTTTAGCACCGCAGCACCGCTCTTTTGAGTGTCATAGTGCTAATTCTATCTATAAATAGAAATGATTTAATTTCAGTTATCACTGCATTTAAACTCTCTTCTCTTCTATATTTTTTGTATTTTCTCTATTATTATTGAGTTACTGAAGCAATGGCCCAAAATGTTTGGCAATAAGAAGAAAGTCTCTTCTTCCTTTGATAAGAATCACTTCATTTCTGCTAAAGCTAAAGCAATGGCCCCCAAAATGATTTATCTAGTGAGAGAGAGTCCCAATTTCTAGTGAGAGAGAGTCCCGGTTTCTAGTGAGAGAATTTTTTTGAATTTTTGTTAGAGTATTATTTGCAGGCAATTCGTTGTCACCCTCCGGGTGGTTCATGATGGCGGGGAATGATCGGAGGCCACCGCCAACGATCATTCCTTCCTTTCAAACTAATGGAAAAAATTCCATCTCGTAATAGTTTGGATCTGACAAAAAGTGTTGTCGGAGCTCCTTTGGTTATTAAAGAAGTTTCTGATTCATCTAAGCCTAGTGGTGTCACTAGGTTGGATTTGTATGCTAGAAAGGGAAAGAATGTGATTGTTGATTTTCCTAAAGAAGTCAATAAATCTTCTCTTATCTCAAATAAATTCAAAGTCAACAGCTTCCTACAAGAAGTACATTCAGATATTGAAGCCTCATCATCTGCTGGACCTATTTTAATGGTGAATATATTTTTTAATTCTACGAATGGAATAAAGAGCCTTATGCAAGAAGAAGTCAAGTTGGGTTCTTCTTTAAGAGATGGTGTTCAATCAAACAGTAAGAGTTCCAAACTGAAGGATGTTTGTGTTAATGTCTTGGAAAACCCTCCTCGACATAAAACTGTAGTTTATCCAGATAAATCTATTCCTAATGTGTGGAAAAAACCTCCAAATATTAAAGTGGTCTCTTCGGATATTAATGTTGAGAAGTCTGAGGATAGAGTAGCTATCAAACTAGATTCTGAAAATGAAAAACCAAACATTTACAGACTTCAGAATTCATTAGTTATCAAGGTGTTTGGCAATTCTATTCCTTTTTCTCTGATTAGTTTAGAATTTAAGGAATCAATGGAGTAAATTTGGTTCATTTCATTTAACTAGTTTGTTTGGAATGGGTTCTCTATTATTTTCAATCTTTGGAAGCCAAGGAACAAATTCTTAGTGGAGGCCCTTGGTTTGTTGGTAATCATATCATTGGTATGGACAATTAGAATCTAGAATTCTCTCCATTAACCATGAAGGGTTTATTTTCTCCAATTTGGATCCGCTTGCCACATCTTCCAATAAATTGTTGGGATGAGAATAACATTATTTGAATTGCTTCTATGGTTGGAACCCCACTATATTTAGATGGTAATATGTTTAATTAGGAAAGAATGGAATTTTCAAGGATTTGTTTCCGAATCAACCTAGATGCTCAAATTCCATTGGGAATTTGGATCGAAGGCTCTCATGGAAGATTTTTTAAGAAAATCGAATATGAAAAGATCTCTTCATTCTGTTTAATTACAGTAGAATTGGTCATAATCATCTTAACTGCAAAAAGAGTAATGAGGATCAAATAATGTGCATTCATCTTCTATTCCAGCTAATCAAAATAAGTGTTACAAGGATCTAAATAAAGGCCATTCTGATGGTTTGAAGAATAATATGATTCCTGAAATTGAGGTTAACAAAAATAGCAATGAATCCAATTCATATGGTCCTTGGATTCATGTTAGCTATAGGAAGAAGAATTTTAAATATGTCAATAGATTTAAAACCATTTATCATCAAAGAAATCAGAGATTAATTCAGTTGTTACAGAAACTCATTTTGTTGAAAATCTTATTGTTGCGCAAGAAGAACTGAGATTGAAGGAAGAATTCTAGAAAGTGGATGATGGTGTTACTGTTGTAGAAGTTAAACTTAGTAACATTGTTGCTGATGAAGATGGTGTGGCAAAAGAAAATGATGTTAAGACTAGATCAGTCGCTGTCAAAAGTATAGCTGATGTTTTAGTTTCTATTAAGGAGAATCCTGAAGCTCAAAGTGTTGTTGATTCTGTTAAAAGAAATTCTAAAATTGATGAAGTTGATGATAGTGAAGATCCAGTTCAATTGAAAAGCATAAATAAAGTTGTTAGAGCAGTTGATAAAGGTTATTCAGGAGATAAGGTTGTTGTTGCTTTTGGTGGATTGAATAGCGTGCATTCAAATAAAGTTATGTCTGTGCTTGATCAGAAGGTACAAAACCCATCTTCTTATTTTTCTGAGATTGGTCTGAATAGTGATGTAAAAGGTACTAATGAGGAAGTTTCTACTGGTTCTAAAGAGTTGGAAAAGATTACTCCTAAATCTCTTCAACATAAGAATAAGCTATCTAAGGAATTGAAATTGCTTGGTCCTATTAAGGGCAACCATAGAACGAGAAAAGGATAAGGATGTAATAAAAGGGTTGGGGCCTCATCCCCATTTTATCTTTAATGTCTTCCATGTTATTTTGGAATTGTAGGGGAGCTAAGAAAAAGGAAGCTTCCCATTATTTGAGAAGTATGGTTTTAGAAAATAATGTTTTCTTTATTGGTTTACTGGAAACTAAACTAGAAACTATGAATAAAATAGATTATTGGAATTTTTTTTTTCATTATGCTGCTACAAGAACTTCGAGTGGTATTCTTGCTCTTTGGAAAAATAAAATTTTGTCTTTCTTCATTTTAAATTCTTCCAATCAATGTGTTATTGGAAATTTATGCTCACCTAATGGTCTTTCTTTGACGGTCTCCATTGTATATGGGAATAAAGATCCTTATGAAAGAAGGAAATTATGGAAAATGATATAAGAATATACCTCTAGTGATAATCCTTGCATTATGGGAGGTGATTTCAATTGCTTATTATCAAAGCAAGAGAAAAAAGGTGGCAAAAGGTTCTTGTTTTCCCAAGGACCTTAAGAGATGAAGGAATTCATTACCAAGAATGACTTTCATGATATTGGTATTGTGGGTCCTAAATTTACCTGGTGTAATAATAAGGATGGTCTTGCTCGCATTTGGGAAAGACTAGATAGAATTTGTGTAAACTCTAAAGCCCTATTGAATGTTCCTTTTGCGGTGATAAAACATTTACCAAGAGTCACTTCTGATCACTGTCCATTGTTGCTCAATCTAAATAATTCTATTTCTATCAAGCACAAAAATATCAGATTTGAGAATATTTGGTGTTCTTATGAAACTTCTAGGGGTATAATTTCTAAAGCCTGGAGAAAGAGTGATTATGGTTTTATTGCCGATATACTTCAAAGGAAGGTTAATAGATCCCTTAAAGTTTTTTTTTATTGGAGCAAAAACAAGTTAAAGGAGCTGATCAATCTTAAATCTATGTTACAAAGTGAAATTTTACGGTTACAAGATGAGGAGACAGTTGAATGTGCTGAATCTAGAGAAACTGTTGGTCCTTAGGAAAAAAAATTCATGAATTAAACATTACTCTTGCTAAACTTGCTACTTGGTGGTGTCAACGTTCTAAAACACAATGGATGGAAGAAGGTGATCACATCTCTCATTTTTTTCATGCTTATGCTACACCAAGAAGAAATGGTAACATGATTAATCAAATCTCTTTTCCTAATGGCATTATTGAGACAGATCATGGTTTAATTCTCTCTGCTTTGAGAATTTTTTTATGAATAAATGGAAAAGGTGAAATTGCGAGCTAAATAATTAGCCTTCCTTTGAAATCAAAGATCAATTAAATGAAGATATGAAGAAGTTCTTGAAATCTGATTTTACCAAAGAAGATCTTTATTCCACTGTTATGAAGATGAACAACAACAAGTCTCCAGGCTCAGATGGTGCTAATGCATGTTTCTTTAAATCATTTTGGAGCATAGTGAAGAATGATACGTGGAATGCAATTGATAACTTCTTTATGTCGGGCATCATGCCTGAATATTAGAAAGAAATGATGGTAGTTCTTATTCCGAAAGTTCCTAACACCTCAGAATTCTCCAAGTTTCATCCCATCAACTTATGCCAGACTATCTATAAAATGGCTTCTGGTGTGATTTTAAATAAATTGAAGTTTTGTCTTCCTTTTATAATATCTGAAGTTCAAGGTGCTTTCGTTCCTGATAGAACTATTTTTGATAACTGACTATTGGCTCATGAAATTTTAAATAGAATGAGATTTTCCATAGCAAAATCTAGTTTCATGCTTTTAAAATTAGACATGGAGCAAGCTTATGAGAGTATGAGTTGGGAAATGTTAAACCAAATATTGAATGTTATGGGTTTCTTGGTCAAAATTATAAATTTGATAATGTAATGTGTTTGCCATCCAAAAATTTTTATTAATATTAATGGGAGGAAGAGTAATTGGATTCAAGCCAAATGTGACTTTAGACAAGGCTATCCACTATCTCCATGTCTATTTATAATGTGTTCGGAATTACTATCAAAAGCATTTCATGGAAAAGGTAATCAGCTTGGCATCAAACTTGCTTCAAATACAAAAAAATTGTCTTATCTACTATATGTTGATGATGTTTTAGTTATTGTTGAGGCTTCTAGAAATAATGCAAAACTTATTAATCAGATTCTTCTTGATTATTGTAACAAGACTGGACAGCACATCAACTTGAAAAAATCCATGGTTCTATATGGGAAAGTGGTTTCAAAAAGAAGGAAAAGAAAATTAAACAAAATATTGGGATTTTGTTCTGTTAACGAGATTTTCTATTTGGGACTAAAAATGGTATTGAGAAGATTGAAGGCAGATGATTTCCAATCTATATTGGATAAGGCTGTGGAAAGATTAAATACTTGGGGCTCACGATCTCTTTCTCTGGCAGGACAATTTTTATTAATTAAAACAGCTTTTTCTTCTATTCCCTCATTCATTATGACTCACTCATTGGTTCCGAAGAGTGTTTTACAAGAGATTGACAGATTCTGTAGGAATTTTTTATTGCATAAGGAACAAGGAAGGAAAGGGTTGCATTATATATCATGGAACATATTGTGTTCGTCAATGAATTTGGATTGTCTTCATATTCAAGGAGCTGCTAAAAGACAGGGCCCTCTAAGGTCTTGAGTAGCTTGGAAGTTCATTCAAAATCAAGACTCACTTGTTAATAGAATATTGAAGGCATGGTATGGTAAAGGAATATGGGATGAAGAAGCAAAAAGAAATGCTTCTCCTTCATGGTGAATCATTAAAGATGGAGCTTGATTTTTTAAACCAATTATTAGATGGGAGGTATGCTCTGGATCTAATATTGATATTACAAGTGATATCTAGTTGCTTGATAGAAGTTTAAAAAAATGGCCTTCAACCTGTAATTTGATGGAACTCCAAGATAAAAAGGTTTCCATTCTACTAGATGAAGAACGAAGATGAGATCATGCTGTATTAAATGTCTATTTCTTTGATGAAATGGTTAAATTGATACTAAAAACTCCAATTTCAACTGATTCTATTGAAGAAAAACGAAAATTAATTAGTTCTAATTCTATACGAAGCTCATTATCATCTTCAGCAAGAAGCACGAATAAATTTGAAATGGATAAAAAAATTAAAAATTACTCCTAGGGAGTTTTTATTTTGGTGGAGACTTTTTAACAATGCTCTACCTACAAAAGTGCTGTTGAATCATAAAAAATTACAAGACAATATTAGTTGTCCGAGAGCTTGTGAAGATAATGAAGACTTGGAGCATATTTCAATCCATTGCAACAAATTGCTAGAAGTGTTAGATATATTCAGACAATGGGGTATTCTTGTACCAAAATTTCAAAATCTAAGTTCACGGCTTTGAAAGTCTGAGGAAGGTAGTGTGTGTGGAATCGAGCCTTGCTAGAATTTATATTTCTGCTGTATATCATAATTGGAAAGCCAAAAATCTGTGTAAGCATGGAAAAGCAGTCCTGTCAGCTTTTATGATCGCAGCACAAATTCTGTCTCAATTCACTCAAACGCAATTGTTTCCAATCGAAAAGAACTGGGATATCAATCAGCAAGATCTGCTGTCGAAAGCTTGGTGTCCCCCACTTAAAGATTGGATCAAACTAAATGTAGATGCTTCTCAATTACAATCCAATATGGCTGGAATAGCAAGTATCTTGAGATATCATAAAGAAAGAATGCTTTTAGCATATGGTAAACAGTTAATTCATTGGGACGTTTCTTATTTAGAATTGACAGCTCTCTTATATTTCAAAAATTCTATTCAAGATTGGATGATGGACAATAAAGGAATTATTATAGAAGGGGAAAATCTTAATATTATCAAGTTGCTTTAAAATTCTGTAAAGAAGACATTTGAGTTGAAAAATCAAGTTCAAAGTATGGATTTTTCTTTTTTAGAAGTTTTTAAGAATGTTCTTTTTCATTTTGTTTCTAAAGATTGTAATAGGGTGGCTAACTTTTGTTCTCATTATGCCCTCTTAGGTGATTTTTTTTGGTATGTTTTCTTGGGTAGTGAACTTACATCAATTTTTGTAGACTTGATTAGGAAGGATGGTGATAGTTTTCTTATTTCTTAGTAGCTTGTATCTTTCCTTTTCTTGATTAATGCAATTTGCAAATCTTCAAAAAAAAAAAAAAGAATAGCATTTTGCTAACATTTTTGTGACCAAGCAATTCATTAGGTGGAGAGGTAATGCATATGATTATCAACCGGGGTTTTGAAACTCTGTCTGAAGAACCCTTCATTGATGTTATCAATGTTGTCCATGAATTTTTTTCCAAGGTGAAAAAGGCTCAAAATAACAAATTTTATGTTTGGGGTAAGTGGGTTTCCTTTGATCCTTCAACCATTAACTGAATGTATAAGCTTAGGGATTTGGAGGAGGATGATTATTATGGCTTTAATTTAGCACCCATTAACCATCAGGAGATTTTAAGATGGGTTTGTGAACCTTAGAGTGGGGCTATTTGGAAGGAAAGAGATGATATGGTCATTAATTTTCCTGCTATCTATTTGACTCAAACTTCTAAAGCTTCATATTACTTTATTTTTGCTCATCTTTTGCCAAGTAAAAATATTAGTGAAGTAACTAGGGACCGAGCTATTTTAAATTATTTTATGTAGGTGGTGCACTCTATTAATGTTGGAAAACTTATTCATTCATCTCTTATGTATATCATTAGGGGCACCACATTTGTAGGTTTAGGTCATCCCTCTCTTATTTATTCTCTCTGTGTTGTTATTGGTGTTAGAGGAGATCCAAGTGAGGAACAACTTTTTTATTTCTACCCTGATTAAAAAAAATAGAGAGCTTTAAAAGACTAGGTGTAGAGGAGGAGGCTGGACCCAGTAAGCCCAGGCTGACCAATAAACCTAAGAGTAGTAGGAGTGCCTGGATCCCAAAGCCCTTAGGTGAGCAGGTGGCAAATTTGAGGGAGCAGCTGGAATAAGTTATTGATTTTTGTGATGAGAGAAGGAATTGGTAGGCTCATATGGTAGACATGTAGGAGAGGCATTACCACTATACCTCTGATTTCAATGAGGCATTTATGGGTATGTTTCAGAGGAGCCCCTTTGCTGAAAATCCAAACCAGCTTTAATTTCCTGCCACTTCTGTGTATGAGCCTTTTGTTTGGCACCCGTCTACTAGTAGAGATGATGATGAGGAGGAGGAGGAGGAGGAATATAGAGATTCTGAGTGATTGTGGGTTGTTATTTTCTTTTATTTATTTTATTGTTGACTTAAAGGGTTGAGAGAGAGAGAGAGAGAGAGAGAGAGAGGAGAGTCTGGGATTTTGTTACTACTGTTTGTAGTTTATTCTTCTTTTATTTATTTTTTAGTTTTTTGCTTTGGGGGAGATCCCCATGATGTCATGATGTGGTGGATGTTTGTGATAGCCATTGTTGATGGTATGTTAGTGAGTAGGAGATTGGACATTGGATTTGGAGAATGGTGTTTCATGCACTATAGTTATATATTATCTTCATTAGTATGTAGTTGATTACCTTGGAGATTTGTATCATTTTAATGAAAAGGCAAGTTTATCTTTTTGAGCTTAATTATGTTTATTTGTAATAGTCTTTAGTTATATTTGTTTACATTGTTATGTTAGTTCAATTTATATTTAATTAAATTTCTTGTTTATGCTTAAGTGTTGAAAATTGTCCTCTATATAGCACTTGCACTTTGATTATTTATTTAACCAAAATAAAAACAGTAATTAAATTTATCTAAAATTAAGAATAATAATAAAATCTTAGATGATAATTTGAATGAATAAAGCATAATTCATAATTTAAAAACCTTAATAATTAACTAAGGAAGATCATTTAAGTCATTGACTAATCTTGAACTTAAAAGCTATACACTCTTCCATTGACTACTGAATTAAATAATGAATAGTTGAGTTTAGAAAAACTAAGTGTGTAACTTAAATTATGAAATTCATTATGAACCTAACTATAAAATTAGCAATCTTATTAAATCCTTACATTAATTTATTTGGAATTTCTAAAGGGATGAAAGCAAACAGATATTCAAAATCATTAATATGTGCTCCAAATGTGAAAATGTAAAAACATGAATAATTAAAAGAAAATTTTGAAAAAGAAAAAAGATGAGTACATTCAAAATTGATATTGGCTAAAGCTCAATCCTAAAAAGCATCCTAATACCTAAACCAAATAAGACAAGGTAAGTGAACCAACACATAGGATGATGCACTAATGAACTTCTAATTTCACTGCAAGCACAACTAATCTCTAAATTTATCATATTTATCATCGATCTATCACATTTTTCATCAATCTATCTATCATATCTACCATCGATTTATCTTTCATATCTATCATCGGTCTATCACATCTATCATCAATCTTATCAGTCATATATATCATCTATTATCCATCATATTGATCATCGGTCTTATCATATAGTCATCAATCTTATTAGTCACCAATTTCCACTCATTAGTTATCTCATCAATCCCATATTTCTCATCAGCCCTTTCAATCATATAGCATATCAGTTCATTCATTTTGCATGTTCTTACACTAATTTTATATCATGTAAATCATAATAACAGACATCATGTACATATCATATCCAATGATCATAATATATAGATATATCTAATATTCTCATCAATATGCATGTATTATGCCAAATGAATAGTAATCATATACATGTCACGTATCTCATATCCAAATTTAGTACATTAGCACCTGATCATTTTGTGCCCAATATTTCCCTACTTATTTCATTTAAATATTATGCCAAATCATCCAGTGAGAAATTCAATATAAACCACTCAAAATGTTCAAAATAATGATGTCTATTACATATCAAAATTTATATGGTGAAAGTTTACTAAAATGGGAGGCATCACATTTTTACCAATTTTGGGAGAGGGTAATTATGCTAATCTCAGAATCATTAAAAATAGATGCAGAGTAAAGGTTACTTACTATGATCAAAATAATTTTTATAATAGAAGTAACAGACAAAAAAAATCTATAGAGATTCCACTCTCTTCTCTCTCTCCTTTTCTCTTCTCCCTTTTCTTCTTCTTCTCCTCGGCTTCTTCCCCACCATGGAAACAAAAATGAGAAGAGGGGGAGGAGGAATGGCAGGGATATTTAAATTAAAATATATAAAAATTCTTTTTAATGTATGGCACTACGGTGCTCTCATGAGCCAATGCCATCACATTGTATGTAAAACAACACTTCACTACAGCGCCACCTCAACACCATTGTGTTGAATTGTTTTTAGAAATTCTAAAGAGCTCAACACCATGGTGGTGCTTTTCCAGCGCCGCAGCACTCATATATAGATTTCATATTTTTATTTAAAATTTTTTTTTTTCAAATTTTTAGTTATTACAATCTACCCACCTTGAAAAAATATCTTCCTTGATATTTTATAGCAGAATAGATCACCAATTACATTAATCATAAAAATTAAATCCTATAGTCTAGAATTCATTTTTTAGCAACAAATATGCATATGAATTTAATAAATTAGGTAGAATGTAGTGCGATGCAATTAAATCAATAATGATAAAGCCTACGATAGCATTCAAAATAGGAAATCGTTCTAGTATAACTATCAAGCACACTTTCTGCTAAGGTGAATCAGTAGCACTCATAGCCCCTTCATTAATCTAAATAACTCCCTATCTATATCCAGGTAATGTACAATGCATCATCTTATGCCCATAACTACCACACCTGAAGCATTATCTTGTATCTCTATAATAGGGTCATACATGCCTTCTTCCACACTAGACACATATAGAGTATGTCACAACCCAATTGGACCAGAACAGGTCCTAAATTCTCTTATAAGAATTTAGGGGTTTTTGTCACAGAGTAGGGGCTTTTAAAGTCTTGCTAATCCTTGTCATAATACCTTCACCCAATTTTCAGAATGGTGGAGATTTTTGATCAGATGATGCTTGTTCAGACTGCTTATTCAATTTACTAATCATTTGAGCGATGATATCGACAAACTTTAATACACCTTCAGGTGTAACTAAAGTGGCTCATGTCCCTTATTCAGCTAGGATTTCCTTCCCTTTTTACTCCATCAATTTTTTCCTGATCAAGTCAAAAGAGTTGTAACATATGATGCATAGGAAATCATGTATGCTACAAGTATGTATGAATACAAAACACAATTCTATTTTTATTCCACTCAAGAGCACTGGTTACTTTTTAATTCTTCCAACAACTATTACTCTAAACTACTTTTATCATGCCCCAGAATTTATGTCAAATGAATTGCATCTTTCTATCATTTAATTTAAACATCAACTAGAGTTGACTATTTTCATATAAATAGTGAAATATAGATGATAGAAAATATAAATGCATTTACATAATATTTAATATTTACAATTAACACAAGCCCAAAATAATATATGTATAATAGTCATGATATAAAATATATTGGTCAAACACTACTACACATAAAGACTGTAAAAGAAAAATTAATAAGTGCATAATGAAAAACTAAGCATGTTGTCAAGAGCCTCACTTCACATTATCCTTACCCTTACTTAAGAATATGTAAAAATCACATAATGAGCTATCAAGCCCAGCAAGCTACCATTATCTACAACTAAAGTCAATGCATCAATAAAAATAGTAAAAATAAATCTATAGGAATATATAGTAGTCAATATAATAATATCATGTATATCATGTAATTCATATAAAATCTTATTATATACATATTAGTCATATATGCTCATATCAGTGCCCTATAAGTTTGTTGCATGTCAATCATGTCAATCAATTAATTATTCTCATCAATCAATCATATCATCAGTTAATCAATCATCATATATCATATCTCATGTATCATCAGTTTTATCAGCCGTTAATCATCAATCACAACTGTCATCAGTCTATCTATCAATGGTATATCACATCTATCATCTATCATATCAATTATATCTATCATCAGTCATCCATCATATCAGTCATCGGTCCTATCATATCACTCATCAGTCTCATTAGTTACCAATTTCCACTCATCAGTCCTTTATTACTCATCAACCTTCCTAATCATATAGCATAACAATTCATTCATTTTCCATGTTCTTACACTCATTTTATATCATATGGATCATAATAATAGACATTCTATACATATCATATCCAATGATCATAACATATAGATCTATCTTGTATGCTCATCAACATGCATGTATTATGCAATTATATACATGTGAGATATCTCATATCCAAATTTATTACATTGGCACTTGATCATTTTATTCCCAGTATGTTTGTACTCATTCATTTAAAATACCATATAAGCTAAACCATATGATAAAAAATTTAATATAAGCCACTCAATTTTCAAAATAATGATATCTATCACATATCAAAAGTTACACGGTGAAAGTTTGTTAAAATCGGAGATATTGCAATTTTACCAATTTCTAAAGAGGGAAATTATGTTGGTCTCATAATCATTAAAAATAGATGCAGAGCAAAGGTTACTTACTATGATCAAAACACATTTTATAATAGAAAAATGGACGAAAAAGCCCTAGAGAGCATCCTCTCTCTTCTCTCTCTCTCCTCTTCTCTTCCTCGTTCTCTGCTTCTCCTCCTCGACTTCTTCCTTGGTAAGGAAACAAAAAATGAGAAGAGGGGGTGGGATGGTAAGGATATTTATATTTAAATATATATAAACTCTTTTTAGTGTCTAGTGTTATAGTGCAAATACAAAAGAGTGCTGGGTGAGGGTGAGGGTGGGGGTGGGGGTGGGGAGTGAGGGTGGGGGTGGGGGTGGGGGGTGAGGGAGGGGGGAAGTAAGTTCGAATTAGTTTCTTGAAAAATAACAATTATTTTCTACTATTTTAACTTTATTGTTTAAACATTTATTTATAAATTACAAATATGAGTATTGACTTCTATAATAGGAATTAGGTTTGCCTACTAAGTTGTGGATACTCATTCTATTGATTTATAATAATTCAAGAAAAGGAAAGGGCTCAATAGAGTAGAGATCGGTAGGATCATATCTATTAGAAATTCCTCTGTTAAGGTATTTTGTAATCCAGTTTTTATATTTTTTAAGTAAAGAATCAATTTATGTTGGATTATTGATACATGATATATTTTGAAATGAGAATTTAGATGGTTGTTATTTCTATTTATTATTTTGGAATACTTAGTTGGCTCTGGAATATTTCATATTATGGTTGAGAAAGTTAGGTTTATGATTTAATTCTTTCAATAGATCCTAGGGTACGACACAAGATGCTCCTCTCAGGGTATCTTATCCCACCATGGCTTTTCCCCCTCTACTAATAAAACACCACAAAAATAGCTAACTCTGAACCCTCGGCTTCTTCTATAAATTCCACTAATGGTTTCGAGGTAAAAACCTCCATGAACTTGAAGAGCCTCTTAATAGAGAAAAACCTTAGCTCTAAAGAAACTTCCCATAAATTTCATTTACCCTACTAGCTAATAATGTTATTCAATTTTCTTTTGAGGAAGTCGATGAAGGTTTGAGAGAATTGTGACTTTATCTTGTTAATTATTCTATTAGCAAACATCCATTTTATGAGGCACTTCTCATTGTTATCAAAATCCAAGAAGTTGAAAGAGACGTTAAATCTTTTATCTCTAAATGATGGCTTTTTCCTTTTAAAATTCACTTCCCCTAAGAATTTTGAACTGGCCTAGTTTGGCAACCGGTGATTCTTTTTCAAAAAAATCATTTTTCTTTTACAAAAATGATCAGCATACTTTAGACCTAAATGTGAGTTTACTTCCATTCCACTAAGGATCAAAATCTTAGATCTCCCTCTTATCCTTTGGAATCTGCAAATAATTCAAAACTAGCTAGTTATAAAGACCAATCTCCGCCATAAATGCCTTAACTACAAAAGAAAACCAAATTAGATTCCGTGTGCATATGTGCTCAAATTGGCTATAAATCATCAATTTTTGGGAGAAAAAAATCCTATCTCTATTAGTTGAAAAGAGCAAAAAATCAAGGTTCAACATGATTAGAACCACCGCTTTATCCCTACTTTGGTTCCTTCGTCCACCCCTCTAATCTTTGTCCCACTAACCCAACTCCATCCTCCCATTCGCCCCTCCCTCCATGTGGTCATAGCCATAGTAGAAAGCCCAGAAAGAAATAAAATAATCCAACCTCTATAGAACAAGCTCCTTCTTGCAACACTCTTTGTATTATCCCCACTGATAACTCACGCTCTTATGTTGAAGATTCAAACCCTTCCAAAATTCCTCTTGATCCACTACGTACACCATCATCATCGATAAGCCTAAACAAGCCTATTGAGGAACCTTTGACTAATACAACCAATTCCCTAGTTATTAATCAAAATCCAAATAAATTCTCTATCCTCAACTCCATTGACATAATCAATCAATCAAACCACCTTGGCTAGCATCCAATATGTCAGGAAAACCTACAAGTAGTTAACAAAGCACCTGATCCATGGCCAAGAAATTGGCCCCCAAATCCAACAAAGACCAATGAAATCTCTTTCCTTTGCCTCTCAAAATGAGAGAGGCTTCAATGAACTTGCAGAGTCCTCATTTGCAAAGACATGATCCAATCCCATAAACTTGGTTTTTTTTCCATCTTAGAAGCAAATATTAGCAATGCCCAAATGTCTAATGTGTGGTTCTGTAATATGCACAAAATTTTTTATAATGAAGGAAGCTTTAACAACTTTGGCTCTTCTCAACCTATTCGAATTTGGGTGAAAAGGAATGCAGACTATATGTCTTTCCTCCTTATCTACTTTGAAAATTAAATTATTCATGGATAGGTCCTTTGCTCTTTTTCTACCCCCTTTATGACAACTATGGTTTATGCTTTCAATTCCTCTCATGAAAGGACATCCCTTTGAGACACTACCAAAAATTTATAAATTAACAGCAATCTTTGTGATATTTTAGGAGATTTCAATTGTTGCAAGGACAAGTGAGAAGGCTGGTGGTAACCCTTATCCCTATTGGAAGCTCTAGGCCTTCAATAACATTATATTTGACACTATTGTAAAAGTTTTACTTATGTGAGCCTCTCTTATATTTACTTTAACAATAAACCAAATAATCCCATGCATATTAAACTAGATAGCATTCATGTGAATAATACCTAGCTGGAAGCCTTCCCCTTATCCTACTACAAAATTGAACTCCAAGATGTTTTAGTACACCCCCTAAATTATTCACGTTGCCCAACAATCTCTGAATAGCCACATATTCCTCTATAAAAACTACTTGTCCAAAATTCTTGAATACTGGGATATTACTATTATTGTCTCAAAGCAGTAAAGAGGACCCTATTCAACCCTTTACTCCATGTTGTTACAACTCAAATCCTTAATTAAAAAGAAGAAATGAGCTTTTTCTAACCACGTTTTATCCAACATTAAAAAGCTTGAGAATCAATAGGCTTCCCTAATCTCTATACTCAATGAAGACCCTATAAACCCTATCATTAATGCCTTCATCAAAGTCATTGGGGATTCTATTTCAATCTAATATGATGTCTGGTTTTCTTGGATTGTTCAAAGAGCTAAATAAAATGGCTCTCCCAATCAGAGGAAGACCTCAAATTCTTATTTGGGAAGATTAATGGCAGAAAAATCATAACCATATAAGGGAAATTACCACCTATCTTGGTACATTCTCTATTCCTCATGATATTATAGATGTTGCCATTAACCACTTCAAAAATATATTCAATGTGAGTATGCCTTATTTGAAAGATGTCCCTCAGCTCATGCTAGTAATAATATTCCCCACTATATCATATCTTTGTTTACTTCTCTTGTATCCAATGTTAATATCAAGAAACTAGTGTTCTTCTCCTCTAAAAACTCAGCTCCTAAAACTGATGACTTCTGTTTTGGCTTCTACTCTAGCTCTTGAAATCGCATTGGGCTTCAAGATTATCATGTTGTCAAACATTTTTTTTTCTAAGAGCTGCCTTCCAAAAAGAAAAGTCAAAGCTACTAGCATTACTCTCATCCCAAAAGAATCATCATACCAACAATATCATAGATTACATACCAATTTCTCTATGTAATACCTTTTACAAAATCATAGCTAAGATTATTACTTCATGACCTAAACCTATTTTGACACACATTATCCATCCTAGACATGCTAGATTCAACCAAAATAGAATCTCAACAGGCAATGTAATCTCAACAAATGAAATTTTATATGAATTTCAAAGAAGGAAAAGGAGGATCTTTTTTGTGCTGAATTAGACAATCATAAAGCTTTTGATGAAATATCTAGAGACTTCCTTCTTCAAAGGCTTCATCAAAAAAGTTTTCTATCCATCTTTATTAGTTAGATTAAAGGTTGTATTGATAATGTCAACTATTTAGTTTGCATGCTAGAATTATGTAGTCCAAAAACTTTGTTCAGGGATGTGCATTCGCGGCCGCGACCCTTTTTCAACTAGCAATTCCAATTAGGTAGATGATTTCCAGCAATCACTATAGATAGAGCTTCCTTCATTGCGCGTAAGGGATTCATTAGCTCTATGACTTGCCTTAATCAAAGTGTCTTTTCTCTTGTTATTCTTTTTGTATTGTGATGGATGGGTTATCCAATCTTTTAAAAATCCCATTAGGAAAAAACTTTTATTCTATCATCACTAGGGGTAGCTTTCATTTCTCTAATCTCCTATATGGAGAGGACTTGCTGGTTTTGAAAGGGCCAATCTACACAATATTCAATATCTTGTTAACATTCTTAATAGCGTCATATATCAGATATTAAAAAGAGTAATGACTTTCTCCAACCACACTCCATAGCAGGATGTACCTTATGAGAAATTGAGTTTATCCAAGGTTAATAGGTCTTTTAATTACTTTAGCATTCTCATTTCCATGAAAAGTTTACATATTATAGATATTCAACCTCTTCTTAGCAAAGTTATTATTTTGCTTAAGGGACAAAAAGCTTCTTTTTTTTTTTTTTGGTAACATCTTCAATTTTTGAGATTCACCATCAGGAGCACTGTAGCTTATGGAATTAGGGGTGCTATAATAAAACAAACTTGCCTTAAATCCCTTACAAACTTTTAGCCAGGTTTTTATACCATGAAGAAATTTCCATCTTATCTCTTGGTTCAATTCTTGTAAGCTTAAGGCATTTTGTTGATTAGGAATTCTCTTCCTTTCTACCTTAAACTTTGCTTAATATTGCTCTTCTATTTGTCATTTTCTCATGAATGATGAACTTTTGATTTGCTGGTAGAAGTATAATTATAGTTCCATGTGGAAACCCACAGCTCATGGTTCACATTTTTTGAAACACATCAGGGTGGTGGCTGATGAAATTAAACATTTTTATTCATTTAATATTAATGGGTCCATGAACATTTTGCTATGTTGGAACTTTTAGTATAATGGAAACACTTTATATAATATGTTTGGTCCCTCCACCACGCCATCTAATATGGATTCAAATGCTCATATATCTAGTTTTATTAGAATAACAGCTGGCTTCTTCTCACATCACTTCCAATTGTTGTTTCCCTAGTTATTTCTCCTATTCCAATTGCAGATGCTTCTATCATTTCTATGTGTTAGCTAGGCTTGAGAACTCCTCATTTCAGAGATTTTATGATTCTATTCATTCTAATCTCACCACTATTTCTTAGAAAAATTACATCTAGCATAAAAAAAGTACTCCCTCCACTTCTCTATTTATGTTTAGTAAGCTTCTTATACATGCCTTAAAACTATAAATGTTCTTATCAAAAGTATTCCAACTCTTATTACTTTCAACTTGTGTATGCAAGAACCTGAGAGCACTAATCACTTATTTTTTTAGTGTTCTTTCACTTTTAGGGTGCTTTGCCACATACTACCAATTTCAATTAAGTTTCTCCTAAGACCCAATCTCCCTCAGCTCTTTTGTATCTCTTAACAGAACAAAAATATTAACTACTTATCACTTTCTATTGTGGTATACTTCATATAGAATGAAAGAAAACACTGAAGATATTAAAATTGCATAAATAACATATATTCTCCTTGTTTTGAAATCGAAAAATTTTACTTGCCAAAGTGGTTGAATAGAAATTCTATCGTGAAGCTATGGAATTGCTAGATATTCATTGAGGATTAAGAGATAATTCTGGATGACTATGAGTTTGTTTTATATTCACCCAATCATACCTTCAAAAAATTGCTCCCCTAAACAACCTTTCTACGTGTGGACCTCTTGACGTAAGTGTTGTTGCTAAGTTCTATTTTCATAAACTTCAGTCCTTATATTAGCTATATATAATTAGATAGTTTGGCTTTTATGTTTTCATTAGCACTATGGCTTTTTAAGTAGCCTACAAGTTATTATAAATAGATAGTTGTTGTTTTGTAAAAGGGATGGTTAATAAGATTTGAGTTTTGCACTATATTTGTTCCTATTTCTGTATCTTGATTATTTTCAAGTGGTCGATCATTCCAAGAAATAATTCTTGGACTTCTATTCAGCATTAGTCACTAAGACGTCGAAGACTATTCATCGAACCCCCTCCAGTCCAGTGTCCTTTAGTATCAAAGCCGACAACATGCCGTCGGGGGGAGAGTTTTTTAGTCAAGTGCTTTTGTATCTATGTTCTATATCCTGAACTCTAGTTCAGGTGGTGGTTATCCCACCCAGATGAATGAATTCAACAATTCAACGGAAGGAGATGAAGGTTGCCATCTTGAAGCTCACATAGGAGGGAGAAATCCTATCCCTTGGGGTGGATTTCCCCTAAATATTGAGAGGAAAGGAAGGAAAGGAAGTGTAGTGGGATTCGGGATTCTTCCAACTTCACAACTGAAGCTTCTTCTTGATCTTTCAATTTGTTTTAGTGTACCAACAATAGTTATTTACCATGCCAATTCATTCCTACACACCATAGGGTGCTGTCCAACACCTATTTTCTGCATTTAGGGACTTATCGGCGACAACAGAAAGATCGCAAGAAAGTCTCGCAACCTAGGCATGATCCTGTAATGCTGAATTGCATCCACCGTGAAAAATTTAGTCCAATAACAGGAAAAAAAAGTTGTTCCGTCTTGCCTTGTCGCCTACAAGAAAAGCAAATTAGGCTATCAGACAATCAAATCTCGTTCACGAAAGGATAAAACCAAGAAGGATTTGGCAAGATGTCGTCTCGCCAGAATCATTAGCGACCAATTCAAGAAACAGTGATCGAAAATCTATAGCAAGAAATTACCCAACTCCAGCAGCGACTGTCAAGGCTCGAACAAAGGAAAGACTTGGTCCCCCTTGCTTGGGACTTTTCTGGCTTCCGACCACTGAGCAAGTATGCCCCCATGGCTGTCTTGTAAAGAGATGGTTAATAAGATTTGAGTTTTGCTCTATATTTATTCCTATTTATGTATCCTGATTATTTTCAGGTGGTGGATCATTCCAAGAAATGATTCTTGGACTTGTGTTCAGCTTCGATAACCTAGATGTTGAAGACTGTTCATTGAACCCCCCTTCAGTTTGGTGTCACCTATTTTGTACATTCTTAGTCCAAAAAGTTTGTTTGTATGCCCTTTTAATCTACTTTTATATTTTATCCCTTAAGCACTACTTGTTTTTGTTGCATTTCTTTTTCTTTTTTTTTCTTTATATGCTTGGACTTGTATTTTTGTATTATATCATCTTGCAATTATCTTTTATAATTAATAGAAACAATCTTTGCCCTCAAATTAAAAAAAAAAAAAAAACAAATAAGTACTAAATTGTAAAAGAGAATGAATATTGCCAACCTATGATGTATTGACACTTCTCCTTAAAGAGATATATATATATTATTTGACACATCAAACACAATACGTGTCTAACACACTTCTCACATATATCAGACACCTTGAAGATATGTCTGATTTAAAAAATATATTACAAATAAATTAAACACTCATGTCCAACATGCGTGCTTAAATATTTTATAGAAAAAAGTTTTCGTAATGTAATTTATTATGTTTCAATTTTTTATTTATTTAAATATAAAACTTAAATTTCTTATTTTCTCTCAACACCACAAATCAATAATCCGCACTCAATCCCTCATTCTCTGAACATTCCCATTTTCATTTCACTTTGGTGAATCATGGCTAAGATTTCGCAACAATGTCTAATGTTATCACAACATCCATGTTTCAAAATCAATGTTAGACACTAGCAATTTCTACACCAACAATCAACACCCCTACGTCATATAGATATCTTGTCGTTGTCAACATAGAAAACTGATGTCGTCTTAACATCAATGCTCTATATCCACTGCACAACAACAATGTTGAACTCATGACAATATTATTACCTCCCTACTCAATGCTTGAAACACACATCAAAGCTTGACTCTAAACATTCTAATATTAATCATTTTAAGAATAAATTCTAGATAAAAGAGTTATTGTTTCTTAGTTATTCTTAATATTCTAATTATTCAATTTCTATATATTATTATTAAAATATAAAAATTATAATATTATGTCCAACTCATATTCATCTCCTATATTTTTAATAATTCACATGTCATATCTGTGTCACCATATCCGTTTCTATACATCGTAGCTGCCAACGTTGCATTTACTTTTTAGCAGCTTTGTCAAATAAACTAGCCCAAAAACAAAGCAATAAAAACTATCATGATATATAAACAAAATATAAATACAATAGAAAAATAAACAAATAATTATTAAAAAAATAAATAATATACAAGAAAATATGAAAAATTATAATTATATAACATAAACTAATGAAAGGTTCAAACATGGTGGCAATTTTTTTCTAATTAATACTTTAAGGCATGGCCATTTCAATCATCAGCTGAAGCTGTTCTTGCAATGAGGAAGCTGATTCAGGGGCGGTTTATTTTTTGAATGTAACCATGATTTAAAAGCTTAAATCAAAGGTTTTGGATTCATATTGTTAGGATTTCCTTTCCTTCCCTTCATTTCAAAACAACAAAGTCCTACTTTTTCATAATGTTAGTAAGGAGCAGTGTTTGGAAATGTCTTGTTCCCTGAGTGAGCTTAGATAAACATTAGTTGAATTGAAAAGAGTCGTAGAGATGCCAAATTTAATCGTACTGCAGCTTGCTTGCTTGAACAAGTTATGCTGACAAGCTTACAACGAAATTTAAATGGATTTGGCTTTGGATTGCTACTGCTCTTATGTTTTAGTGCATCTGATCGGTAAACTGTCTAGAGTGATAACTATGGCACAAACCCAAGAGTGCTTTACATTGGATTATTTAATGAAATAAACTGAATAAATCACTTTACACATCTGAGCTCCACAAAATAACATTACCTGTACCTTTTCTTTTTTTTCTTTTGCACCAATTCAGCGACAAAACATATCATCGTGAGATTTTTACTCGACAGAAGATGCATTCGCTTGAATAGTTAACGTAATGCGGGGCTAAATATGTTCAGGTGCTAAATATGTAAATCAAGTAATTTTAAGCGCTTTGCATGTAAATCCCCAAAAAATTATAAAGAGATCCTAATATAAATTATAACAAAGCAGTATTGATAATCATTGGATCTATTTTGAAATTTGCATTATATATGAAGTATTTGCATTGCACTAATCTCAAACTATATTGAATAATTTTCAAGTCAGACTCCTGACTTAATTTTTTCAGATGACATACATTGAAAGCATAAAAAATCAGTCTGATTGATTATTATCCTTAAGTCCAATGGTTAGATTGGGTTCCACCTAGACCGGCTCTTGGAGGCTGATTTGGAGAGGATTAATTAAGAAATATTTTCTAATTTGAAGAATGGCAGATTTGGGGGCAGATTTGGGGGCTAATTTGGAGGAATTTAATTAGGAAATATTTCCTAATTGAATAAAACAGATTTGGGGGCTGATTTGAAAGGGATTGATTAGGAAATATTTCCTCATTGAAGAGAGCAAATTTATGGGTTGATTTGAGTGCTGATTTGGGAGGAAAATAATTAAAGAAATAAGACAAATTTGGGAGGGAATTGGGGAGGGCTGTTTGGGTATTTGTCGTTTATTGTATGCTTTAAGTATGGGGTTTTTCCTAGGGTTAGGGTTATGTGTTGTTTGCTGAAATTAGATTATTCTTATGGTATTTGGGCTCTAGCCGACAGCTAGAGATTTGAGAGAGCCAGATCTTCCTCTCCAATTGAAGATCCATTTGTATCTTATATTTTTCTTTCATAAAACTTTCAATAAAAAAGTATTCTTGTGTGTTCTATTCCTGGTTTTCTTATTGTTGGTTTTCTGAAATTGCTAAAATCAAATTTCAGCCAAGACTTTTCCTAAATTTCTACAAGCACTTCCTATCAAATCGGTATCAGAGCAGTTTCTTGAGCTGAAATAGAAGTCTTCTTCGCTGATTTCGGCTGTGTTTCCTCTCCGGTCTTATTGTTTTTTGCTGTTTGGAAGCTAGATTCATATCAAAGTTGTTTTTTTTGCTAGGGGAGCCTAAATCAGAGTACCTATGATAGGAAAAAAGGAAGAAGTATTGGAAGGTAAGATCAAACAATTGAAATCTGAAATTTCAGATATCCTAACTCAACTTTCAAATTTTAAAAGTCAAATTTCAGCTATCCACAAGAAAATTGCTGAAAAATTTTCCATCTTGGAGGAGATGTTGAAGTTTCTTGAGGGCCAACCCAAGATGGCGTCATCGAAGGCGAGGGAAGCCACCAGCAACCAAGGAAGTGGAGAAAACCCTAATCTGATAAGGCGAAGGGAAGGCCAGGAGGTGAAGATTCTGGAAGGAGAAGAGAGAATGCCTTCCCTAGAGCCTATTTCTAAGGAGAAGCTGAGTAGAGGGTATGAGGAGAGGTGTGAGGAGGTCAGGCATGAAAGAAGGGTGTTGAATTTGAGAGGAAATGGGAGGAATTTGAAAGGGGGTGGCTAATTATGATCGAAGGAGTGCTGAATTTGAAAAGAGAGAGGTTGATTATGATCGAAAGGGGCATTGAATTTGAAAGGAGATGTGTTGATTATGATCCAATTGGTGCTAAATTTGAAAGGAGAATATGAGAATTTGACGAAAGATTTGGATACGAGTGTAGAAGGGATGATTGGGACACCTGGCGAGAACTACCTCCTTGAGGAATGGGAAATTATGAAGGAAACATGGGGAACGAAGGAGATCCGAGGGTAAGGAAGCTAAAGATACCTATTTTTGAGGGAGATGATGCACATGGGTGGATATACAGGGTGGAAAGATACTTAGCCCAATTAATAGAAAATCAAAGGCACCTGGAGAGAGGGGTTGGAGGTAGCAGCTCAGGAGGTTCGTACATGATGACCATAACCTTTTTGGCATCCAATGAGCCGACACCGGGTACTCTTAGGGAGACTCCGAAGGAGAAGACTTTAGATGCAAGACCTGGGAAAAACTTCAAGAAACTCATAGAAACGGAGCTACAAGAGAAGAGGGCAAATGGGTTGGGTTTCAAATATGAGGAGAGGTATACACCAAGGCACATGTATAAGGACCGAACTCTTCAGGTTCTCACCATTTGTGATGACGAGAAAATTGAGGAGGGATGTGTTTTTCCACCTTGCAGACAAGGTGCTTCTTTGGGAGGGAGGTATTGTTAGATCGAGTCCCTCCTAGACTGGTCCTACCGGTCCTTTCCTAGATCGACTCTTGGGGGTTGATTTGGGGGGGATTAATTAAGAAATATTTCCTAATTGAAGAAGACTGATTTGGGGGCTGATTTGGGGGCTGATTTAGGAGGGAAATAATTAAGGAAGAGGGAAATAATTAAGGAAATAGGGAAGATTTGGGAGGGAATTGGGGAGGGCTGTTTGAGTATTTGTCATTTATTGTATGCTTTAAGTAGGGAGTTTTTTTTAGGGTTAGGGTTATGTGTTGTTTGTTGAAATTAGATTATTCTTAAAGTGTTTAGGCTCTAGCCGGCGGCTATAGATTTGGGAGAACCGGATCTTCCTCTCCAATTAAAGATCCACTTGTATCTTGTATTTTCTTTCATAAAACCTTCAATAAAAAAAGTATTCTTATGTGTTCTACTCCTAGTTTTCTTGTTGGTTTTTTTAAATTGCTGAAATTAGATTTCAACCAAGACTTTTTCTTAAATTTCTACAAGCACTTTCTATCAATAATCTCGATGCACTTCAGTTCATTCAGGTTCAATCATAACAAACACAATACTTTGTGATAACAGCCAATGGTGTATATATATGCTGCAATATTTTATACATAAAAATAAAACAAAATTGAGATACTTTCTTACTTATCCTCTTCACTAACAATATAATAGCAAAAAGCAAGTTCAAAGCCTTTACTTGAAGAAATCGAAGAAACTTTCTCAAAATCCTTTGGAAGAATGGCATCACAGTTGTTGCTTTGCGCTTGCATCTTTGCTTATCGACAGTTTACTGCGATCTGCAAAAATTATTTGCTACTAACATCAGCAGATTATTAATTAATTACTAAAAAGAAGTGAAAAAACTTTAGCACATAACAGAAAAATGGATAAACATCAGGAATTGCTAACGAAATGGGTTCAAAGTCCAATAAAATTATTGCATGTAGAAGAACAAAAAAAGCGTCGGTGGGTTTGTTTATAATTAAAGCGTAATGATTTAAGGATAAAAGGATACTTCGAAATTCTATCCACTTACTGTGCCAATGCCCTTATTTCTTCTAGGAGTTTGGATATTTTAAAGTTTGATGATCAAACTTGTCAAAATCCTGCCCACTCAGCGAGTTGATGTCCTAATTTCTTCTTAGAACTAAAGATATTTTACAATTTGATGATCGAAATAAAACACACAATCGTAATACAATAACTCGTGTCCCCAATATCAAAAAAATTGCACTAAAACATAGTATATTCTATATCATATGTTGAATATTATTGTTAAGCCTTAATCAATTTTTTCACTAAAAAGAGCGATAGGATGCATCTTCTTCGCTTAATAATCCTCCAGCACCTACTCCAGGCATCACACGAAACTCCAAACGCCTTGTTAAAATCAGCAAACTCACAGTGGCATTGCTTAGTTCCTTTTTTATTTCAACAAAAGCAGGATAAAAAAATTCAGGCAAATTGAATTTTTTATTTTCTAATTATTTTATAATTAGAGCCATAACAATATTAATCTCCATAATAAAAGTCAATAAAAAGTAATCAATTCTTGAAAACATCAAATATCATAAAGATTAGCATGTTTTTGTGAATCATAAGTGTTTTAACTACATTAAAATCTACATAGAAACCATGCCGATATATAATATAAAATCTCAAATAATCAACTCAAATGTACCAACTAATCATTTATTATCTTGTTATTGATTAAAATACTATCAAAATACCTAAGAAGAAATTTTCCAATAAAAAAATCATAGAAGGTCATTTATTATCCTCATAAATATGCTAGGTGCATTTACTATAGCCAACCGATATCACAAGCCACTCATATAATTCTTTTTGGGTCTTACAGGCAAGTTTCATTTATCACATTCCATCATTTTACCTTGATGATATCCACCACTTCTCAAACTAACTTTTAAAATATCACATCAACATTTATCATATTTAACATGTCATTCAAATGAGATATAGAAGATCTATACATAATGATAATATAGATAAAGCATAAAACTCATACTTTTGCTAACAAATCTTTTCCAAAGTAAATCAACTTGTCTTTTCAATTCAACAAGCTCCAAGAGATACATTCTATAATAAGGTAAGTTAAGAAGGATTTATGAACGAAGACAATGACATCTTAATGATGATAACTACTTAAATAAGATTACCAGGACCAAGATTTAAAATTTAGCAATTGTGTGTTGAGGCGTTTTCTGGTTCGTGAGGCGAGGCGTAAGCCTCAAAATTCAAAAATTGCGTAAAGTGAAAATAAAGATTAAATAAAAAATTATACAATACACAAATAATTTGTTAAAGAATGACATATTAACTTTCTATTGAACTAAGAAGTAAAAAAATTAGCATATATAAGAAACAAAAAATTATACAAGTGACAAGTGATAAATTATGTGAAATATAATTGAAATCCAAATATCAAAGAGCAACACAACATAAAATATAAAAAATATATTAAAATATCATATAACATCATGTTCAACTCCAAATTTCTTCTTTCCAAGTATTTAATTCCTAAAGAAAGTCTAAATAGTTGACAACTCAAAAATTATCTACACTGTCATCACTGAGGGGATCTTTATTTGAGTCGTCGTCATAACAAATTGATCTATTCCCTGCCTCATCTTGTGGAGCCCAAAGCCTCCTAGTTTGCTTCTTCATTTATTTTAATCATTTTCCTCTTTCATAAATATTTATCATCAACATAAATATAAGAATAATACTCCAAAATTTTTAGAGGTAATGGTGGTGTGCGACTTCCAAGTGATCCCCGGCGGTGGTGGCTATGGTGGAGGCCACGGGCTGGAGGTTGAGGCAATTGAGAGGAAGTTGATGCGGCTCTGGGATGCATAAATGCTCGGTTTGTTCGGAGCTTTAGTTTAGGATTTATGAATATTTTAATAAAAAATATATGAATATGTTTAGGAGTAAAAAAGGTTGAGGCATAAGCCTCGAGGAGTTTTTCACTAGAATTGTGCTAAGGCGGTCCTCAAGACGAGCCTCATATTGTGCATATTTTAAACATTGATCAGGACAGTCATCTTTAAAATCAGCTATAAGATGCGTCTAACTTCATCAAACAAGGTTTCAACTTTAGGCATGAAGTTGTTCAATTCAATAGCTACTAATGTATAGTAATACTTAACTATTTACTTTCTTTCTCAAAATACTTATCTCCACAGAATAAGCTAAAATGTATTGTCTTTATTAAAAGCACTAGAGTGTTAAAGATTCTATTTCCCCTTAGGATTGGTACGATTCAAAACTACTGGCCTCATATGTATTAAATCTTCCAAAATGGGTAAAATTAATATCATAAAACCAAGGTATCCTACAATAACATAATCCATTCCATGGCCAATACATCACACAAAATTAGAACCCTATATGTAGCTAATTGATCACCCTAATCATTTTTTAGATACAGAAATAGCAGACATATCCATCCAAGTTATCTTACAAGGTTGTGAATGTGATTAAAATATAAAATTCAGACGATCTAATGCCAACTAACATTCGACATTCATACAATTTCCAATACCAACCACAAGTTAGCACAACTTTTCCCTATGCTTAAATGAGTCTAAATTTGTAGTCCTCTTCTAATCAGATTCAACCTTACAAGTAAATATAATATAACACATGATATTTACTGAATTATTAATTAATGGATTCTCGAAGTCCCTAATATCTTCATCATATTCATAAATATCAAAACTCATTATTCATTAATTTCGCTAACTTCACTGAGTGCACCTATATGCAAATTCCTACTCTGCACTCATTTTCATAATGACCAATCTCGTGGCATTTGAAATTTTAAATCTAGATGAAGATGCAAATCCATTCCGGTTAGTGTGTGCATGTTGACAGTAGTGCTACCTAATATGTGTAGGTTTAACCGATTGAGTTTCATTTCTTTGATGAAAATACATGAAAGTATAATATATATGGCAACTTTCTTAGACACAAGAAATTTATACATTTGCTTAAAACCTACACCCGATTAAAAAAGTGTGTTCGAGCAATAGGAGAAAGTGAGTTGTCACTTCTCGAATGATGTCAGGTCTCAAATTTAAACCTTTATAATTACATCATCATAAACATCAAATTTTTTTGTCTATGATTTCCCTACGTATTATCATTAGAGATATTTAGTTGTACATCAAGTTCATTAATCTGCCTCCATAATTAAGATTCCAGTGAATTGGTTCATCATATTATACTTAGTTCATGTGCATCAACTTGATTGGCCTCTAAATTATAGTCTAATTTTAACCAGTTTAACATCATCATGGATCTAATTTTCTTCTACATAAACTCATTAAAGTGATGTTGCAATATAGCCGTAATTACATTTTGTTCATTCTATTAAATTACTACAATAATTAACCCCACTTCTAAGTGACATGTTGACATAATTTAAAGCTTTGATACCAATATGATGCAGGATGGCTAAGGATTTAAGCTTTTAATGCAACTAATATAACGCGCAATATCATTTTGTGCAAAGGAAAATTGAAAACCAGCATAACACAAATTATCAATTAAACCAATGACTTAATTTCTTTAATAAAAATAGACAATACTAGAATTTTAGATTAATTGATAAAGAAATTATTAAAAACACCAAATAATTTCAACAAGAAATGGGTAAAAAAAATTAGCAATAAAATTAAATAATTTTCACAAATTTGATTTCCAGCATCATCCTTTGCTTAAAATCAAGAGTACTAAACAAGCAAACATCAAATTATATAGATGAAACAGAACAAAGAACAAAAATATCAAATCAAGAAAAATCAAGCCTCGTTCACATAAAAGGAGACGGCTTCTCACGGAATCAAGCATTCATGCTTGTACAACACTCTAAGGAATAATGCAATTCCCTTGCACACATGTTTGAAACTGAAAATATAAATTTTCATTAAGCCAAAGTTATCAAATTACATGCTTCAAAACAAATATTTATAATCCTCATGACCTATATTAGTAAAAAGGATGGTATACACTTAGTCTAAATTAAAATTAAAATTAATTTCCAAGGTTAATTTTAAATTTCCAAATCAGCAAGACAACCCACCAACCATACCAATTTCTTCAAACAATGCCACCTCATTCAAAATAAAACCAAGATAATTCAAACTATCACCACCACCCAACAGAGATAAAAAATCCCGCACAAAGCAAAAATCTACAAGTCAAACCACTGTTACTCCCTAAACAAAACAAAAAAAAACAGCTTTTTTTATTTAATGACTATTTCCAAAACCATCACCTCAATCACAAATTAGCAGAAATTCCAAATAGCAATCACTCCTAATACTCCAACGATCATGAACATATAATGTAGTATACCATAACCTCCTTTTTTTTTTTTTTTGAAACTTAACCTAAATTAAATCAAAATTGAAGTCATAACAATCAAATAAACTTAAAAAATAAAATACAACGTTTCTTGGGCAATAAGATAAAACCCCTTCTAGGTCATCATCATCGGCATGTACTCAGGTATAGAGATAACAAGTTAAATAAACCAATTAATTGATAAAGTAAATAAGTGCACAAACATTAATGATTGATGTGATACTTCTGATGAGAACAAACGCAAATATTTCCATCAACCTGCCTCTGGAAACATGACAAAACAGACAACAAAATTCACAAAAGAATCATTTCAGATTCATCTTTCTCACGGAATGTTGTATAGAAGTCCATGGGCATAAGCATTTCAAGAAATAAAGACAGCAATAATCTAATCTACCTCAAGCAAACGTATATATTATCCAACAACAAGGTATGCTTCATACAGGAACAATACAATATCAAGGGATCTTCATGCTAAGCATAATGCAAGCAAAAAAAAAAACCTTAACATAAAAGGATTATTAAAATCTGAACGCACAAAACAAGCACTTGGATTCCAGAGAATGTGACTAACATAAGATGCAATGATGAAAGTCCATTATTATGCTGCGCATCAACCATGAATCAACAAGGAATATTTTTTCCTTATAATAAGGAAAAAACATTCCTTGTCGATTCATGGTTGATGTGCAGCATAATAATGAGCTTTCATATATGACTAAGAGAACAATAAATAAATTTTAAAAGATCAATGTGAAGGCTACAGGAAAAAAGTGATCCAAAATGTTTGAGCTTATTCATTTTTAAATTTAAAAGTACAAGCGTAGTTGCTTCAATTTTAAACTTTGATTCTAGAATTAAAAGTTTTTCACAAAGATATTACTTCCCCCATATATTCCCATCCCTTCCATTTTATTTTTCCTAGGAGAACAGAATTTTAAACTTAATCAGCACCAGCAAGATCACTAGAAATTTCAAGACAGCAATCCAAGTTTGACAGACAAAATCCTACCAGAGCTATGTGAAAAAATAATCAGAAATTTAAAAAAAAATAAATAAAGTGAAAATTCTTCACGGACAATGTACCTTTGAATCTTCTTTTTTTGTTAGCTCTTCTCCTCCTCCTATCAGATTGTGTTAGCTCTGCCTCTTCCTTGACATCGCCTTTTCCTTGAAACACCTCCTCAGGAGCAAGCATAGCTGCATCTGAAATTGCAACAGGTGCTATCTGCAAAAGAAGTTTGTTCATCACTTCACTCATTCAGATTTTAGAAGGTCCAAAGATAGTTCATAAGTCAAAATACCTCTTCCATAGCTAAAGCAGGAACATTTGCCTTTATTGACATCTCTTCAATAACCTGTAGATCAAGGCATACCAGTAATATGTAGGAAAAAGATTTGTTGAAACGATATATTAATAAAAGAGAACTTAACAAGTTGCATACCGGTTTAGGTGCAAAGTGAAAATGAGCTAATGCATCCAACTTCAAACAAAGCCTTTTAAATAAAAAACTAGCCTGGATTAAAAAACATGTAATTACAAAAAGGTAATCAGCGTCATCATTAAAACGTATAAGAGAAAAGTCAGAAGAAAATGTAAGCAAGACTTCAAAAAGTACTTAATACAATTAAATCTATTTCCAAACACAGTTTTAACAGCTCTAGGAAATATTTACAAGTTCTACGAGGATGATTCTCGCCATAGCCAAGACTCTAGTCTATGGTAAAGTTCATAAAAAAAACATTTGAGCATTGTGCGATTAAGAAGCCACTAATAGTCAAATTTAGGGTGGAACAAAATATTAGAATGTGAAAATGAATGTGCAGTAAAAAAAGAGAAAAGATTTAAGAAATGAATTTCTCAGACGGTGAGGATAGCACTATTAAAGAAAAGTTAATTGTAAGTAGAATTGGGGGTTTAGGCAAATAAAATAAAGGACGAAAGGTGCACCAAGTAGTGATAGGTAGAATAAATGAAGGTTTAGAAAACGAGGCAGACCAAAACGGCTAGAACATGCACAAAATAGTTTTGAGAGAAATATATTTAACATATCGCATAGTATTTTATAGGATTGGCGCAAAGGATGAAAATTTATTAAGTCAGCCTCAAGTAGTTGGGATACAACTAATGATGATGATAAGCAATTCCTCCTAAGAACATGTAATAGATCAATAAGATCAACATTTTCCAAATGAAATGTAAACAATAAATATTGATGTTTATGAGTTAAAAAAGGGTTCGCCAATAGATCTGCTTTAAGAAGACGAAGAAAAAAAAAATGAGGACAAGGCCCAAACTCTCTCTTCCTTTTTATAGGATCCTTAGTTCATATTATGTCAAGAGGCAGGATTCTTTTTAAAGTAGATGAAATAGATGAAGACAAGGCCACATCTCTTTTCTTTTATTAATATGATCCTTACGTCTCACATCAGAGGGGAACCTAACTGATCTACATCAATCTTTGGGTTGTTATCTCCTACCCTAAAAATTGAGAAAAATTAGAGAGAACAGATTATTCCTACATTTGTATGATAGTTCTACAATCCTAGGATAACTTCTAATAGGAAATATTTAAATCACAATAAAATAATTACAAAATAATCTAAAGATTGATAAATAGTTAATAATGATTACAAAATAATTAATAATAATCCAAACATTAATGAGTTGACAACAGTGATCACACCGAAACTATTATAGTGAGTGTGGGTCACATATAGAGGAAATTAATATGGTGGCGGCATAAGAGGAAGGAAAGACATCCGACAATTATAGTGAGTGGGGGTCACAGATAGCAGAAATTATGACGGCGATTCATTAAAAACAAACTCAATGGTTTTTTTGCGAACAACTTCACAAGACACTTCTCAAAATAGATAACAATGAACCAAAAATTTGATTAAAAAAAACTAAAGAAAACAACAAACAACCATGTAAAATACAACCAAAATTTATTCAAAGATATTAGATGCATGTGTTAGTGTGACGTAAGTTGTAGCTGAATGAAATTGCGTAATAGCAACAAAAAGGACATCATTAACCCACAAAGACATTGATAAATAGCCTATAGGCATTTCATAAACAGCATTCTTAAACAAATTCAGTCATTCAAATCCTTAACAACTCTAATGATATGTAACATAATTTAAAATTTTTGTAGCAATAAGCAATTCAATGAGAGAAAAGAAGTTCAACTAGAAACAAACTTAAGACAGCCAGATGAATGATCAGAGAACAATCAATGGAAAAAGCCAAAAGTGAAAGAATGAAAAAGTGAAAAACCAGGGCAAAAGCTCGACCAAGATTGATGGGAGCCACACCGATAATCATCTATAATTTATTGCTTTATACTTTATTGCATACATTGATTCTAATGCCTCGTAAAATGGAGATAAATGCTGAAGTAAATGTCCTCATCCAACTAGTATATTTGATAGCTTAAATCTTTAACATAACAATCAGATCTTCAAACTTAGTTTTCAATTCATGTTTTAATAGAATCTTAAATCTTAGAAAAAATAGCATCTAAGCTTCCAACCAAAAGACAAATCTGAGATGGTCAGATGGAACATTCCCACCATGGAATATGTGACAAAGTAAGATAGCAAAACTAAGAAGAAAACCAGCAAAAATCTCAACACTAACAACAAGCAAGAGACAAGGTCACTAAAATATGTAAAAATAGGATGGTGCATCATACCTCCTCCTTTGTCTTATCGGAAGAGGAAAGAGGAGCAGGAGCAAGACCTGCCTTCTGTGCGTATTCTTCCTTCATAACATTACAAAATGGCCATCAGTAGACAGTCCCCAAAAAGGTTGGAAGAATACAAAACAAATAAATATTCCAAACTAGCAATCAACTGCAGCAGATTATAGACAACAACCTCATAGATCTCAGCCAATCCCTTCTTACTCTTTGTTTCGTCCTGTACATGTAAGGGACAGAGAAACAGATATAATTGTTGTATATTAAATCCAGTTCTTAAGAACCCTAAAATCGTATGTCAGCTTATACCATCTCTTTGAACTCTTTTGGAGCTCTTGATGGTAAATCAGGTGCCCTTTGCACATCATCAAAAAAACCCTGAAAACAATCAATACAAAAGCATCAATCACATAAAACTTTATCAAAAAATCACAGATAATATAATTCAAATGCAATCAAATATGCTTCTTGTTAGAATATATTTGGTGTAACAACCATTTTCTATTCTTGACCATAACTAGCAGCTTCCTTCCAATGGTAGCTACTCACATAAAAATCTGTAGTGAGGATCTATAAAACATGCTGCCTGATCATCAAGGAAAATATCATTAATGATGCATGGACTCACTAGCTTTAACATTGGTATTAACCATAAAATTCAATTTCACTGCCAAATGCGGACACGTCCTTAAATGCTGCATTCACAAAATTTAATCATTTCACTATTGGCGTGCACAACTAAAATTTGGGGCTTACATTTTTGGAGACTTTTTTATGAAAACAGGGACATTGTGACCAGAACAAAATTCTAGGGACAATCAAAAAGGGGGCCTATTTTGCCCTTGGACCACAAAATATCCTTGTCGCATTTGAAAAGACTTCTTTAAAAACAATAATTTACAGTAACTTAGTCTTCAGTTAGTAAAGAAAACGGACAGACCAACAAGCAAAAATGAATATAGTTATTTTTTGCTGCTTACTAACTGCCTAATACTAGAGATTTGTGAAAAGAACCTAACAAAAGATTCATGTCAATAGGTGGTATAGAAGTAGATTCCCCTTGACCATTACATCATGCCAAACAAATTTCTTGTAAAACAACACTACATAGTGTTCAATTAATGTAGGAAATGGGTAAAAATTTTAATATCAGAACCTATCTATCTATTCTTTCTCTGAGTTCGGACTGTGGAACAAAGACCACAAATGAATGTGATCCTAGAAGAGAATCATTTAATCCTCCACTTAGTGCTCTCCATGCCAGAATTTAGCATAATATGTAGGGCACCTAAAGAAAAATGTATAATCCATTGCTCCATAGCTCTACGCTAGATGGTGTTGACATCAATATAATACACTCAAGACATGCTGCAGCACATGAGTGCTTTCAAAAACTTGGTTAGTCGTCCACAGATATGAAAAAGTTCAAAAACTACCCCTCTTTATTTGGATCGATCTCCTTTCAACTAGGGTTCTTCCAGTTAGTTATCCAATCTTTCTCTAACTTAAAGTATGCACAATGCATAAATTTAATTTTAACTATAAAAGAACTGCTAAATTTCTAACAACCACCCACTGATTTCTTTCATCTTCCTTTTCCAGATTCTACCTTCCCTCCTCTACTTCAACATAAAATGCAAACTAGATATTAAAAATGTGTGACTGACTATATTATAGTATAAGCACACATCATGCCTTAATGAAAGTATCAAAGTATAAATTGGTTCCAAGTTCAGGCAATTAAAAAAAAATGGTAAAATGTCTTTCATATGGATTCATGAAAGCACCTCAATAATCCTTTTCTTAATTAGGTCTTCAATTGAAGCTGTTACTTCTTCTGTAATCACTGGAGGTGGTCTTACATTATGCTCAAAATCAAGGTCCACTTCAAGAGCACTGTTCTTAGGCCTTTTAGCTGCAGTAACCTATTACAAACCAAAAGATAATAATATAACACTAGCTTAAAACCATGAATCCAAAAAGGAATTAATTTAAATGACATGATGATTAACTTTAAACTCACATCACTAAATTTAGTAAAATCCCACAATTTACAAAATGCATGGGGAGGAGGGGAAAGGGTAACGGGCTAACAACCTCTCCTTGCATGGTCCATGTCTTGGGTTCCAAATTAGCTTTCTCCATTTCTTGTATTTTAGAGCGTAACTTCAACAGCTCTTTTTCATAAGTGGATAAAGCTTCACCATTCTGTAAAGATAAGCGTGCATGTGAGTCTACAATACAATGTATATTCGTTATTTATTGTAAATCAAAATAAAATTCTGACCTTCGCATCAATATCCATTCCATCATCTTCATCTTCATCTGAAAATAACTCCTTTGATCCATCTGGACCCTCCCTTTTTATACCACCCTTAGAATTCTTGGCCTTGTCCCTTTTCCCCGCAAAAAAGTCTTCATATCTGGAGAGAACCTTTCCAAATTAAGAATTCAAAAGCTAAAATTGATTTAACACAAATGTTTAAGGATTCAGAAGTCTAAAATGTCTCGTGCAAATCCAACTCCCATATGCTACATTCTGAAGCAAAGTAGAGAAAACTAAATTTTTTTATTCAGCATTTCTCCTTGGTTTAATGTTCCGCTGTAAACAATTGATCTAACACAAATATGAGGGATTCAGAAGTCTTAAGCGATGAAGATCTAAGTCTATACAAACTGGAAACGGGAGTTTAAACAAGTAGATTAACAAAATTGGTCATTATATTTTCCTATTTCGAAATTTTCTATTTCCTAGCTCATGATTTACTTTAGTAGCTTAAACAAGTCTGTGATTATGCCTATGATAACAGGATGTGTTCATTACTGAATTGATCCTCTATAACTAAGTTAGTATTCAGGGTTTGGTTTAAAATTCATGTCCTTAGAAGATCAAGTTATATAGTGCAAGTGAGGTTAAGATTACTGATATTTCATTTTGAATCCATCACAACCCTTTTGGGTGTTTAGGTTCTCCAACTGCATCCAATTTTGGCCTCTTGGCTGGAGTTATTTTTTGGGATTTGAGATCCATTTTTGCAGATCATTCAACAGTTGGAGATGAGCTACAATAGACGTGTGCTAGGTTCAAGTTATCTTATGTTAGGCTTCAGGTTCATCATGCCATTGAATTTAATAAACAGGTTCACTTAATTCGAGTTCCATGTTTGAATCACATCATCATATGCTAGGCTTGAGATTATTTTAACACTAAAATGAGGTTCAGCAAACTTCACGGGTATGGGTTGTTTTATTTCAAATTTTCTTAGTCCATTGTGCTGGCTTTGGTAACACCTGATGGCTAGCTTTTGGTAGCGGATTTCAGGATAATGATTTTAAATTGGAAAGCACAGGCTTTTGGAATATCTTCATAATCGAGATTTAAACTAGAATTAAGTTGATTTTGTGGCCAAATATATAGACTCGTTGAGAGACTTGGAGACTATAAATTATTATTTTTTGTTTAACAAATTTCAGATTCTAATTTTCAATCTTGTATGTGCTTGTTGACTGTATGATTCCCTAGAGTATCAGTTTGACTACCTAACTTAAGGAAAAGTCATACTTGCACTAACATGAAGCCTAAATTTTTTGTTTCACTTTGGTAATCTCTTGCATTTACTTGTTGTCAATCTATTCTTGTTATTGGTAACGTAAGAGTTTAGATTTTGGTTAAATTCTATACAACTGAAATTTCAATTGTTGTCTAAATTTCCAATTGTATATTGATTTTTCTTGGTTCAAATTTATCATTGACTTCTTCACATCTAAGCAATCATTGATTACCTGTCTTGTTTAATTTCAAAAATTTCAAATTTATACCTAAAGAAGGTTATTTATTGTTAATCCTACTTTTTTTGTGATTTATATTCATTGCAAAATCCTAATTAAATTAAGAACACTAAACAACTAAGTGTACAACATTAAATTAGTATCAGAACTTATGATTATATCATGTCAAATCGAAGTAAAACAAATAATTTGGTTGATTAAAAAAATTAATAAATAGAAACAGAATCTGGTAAGTGATAGCTCTAGACAATTACAACATGAAAGCAGTGAGATTCAGTTATTTACCAACATCCAATGGAAAGTAAGATCATGTGAAATTTTCAAGTTTGATCAACAATTTAAAAGATTTCTTTAAAGAAAACAAAATGTTTTCTTCCCATGAAAAAAGATCTACCAAATTAAAACTAGTGAGACATGCTCAATCAATTTGAGGAAGTGTTGGCACTACATTGTTAGGGTTTGATATTGATGCATTCAAAAATCTATGGGATGGTTGTTGGGCTTCCTCATTTATTGTGGCGGTTGGGCTAAGCTGCTTCTTGGCCTTGGCTGTTCGGTTTCTGCTCCCTGCTTTCCCGGTTCCCCTTGCTGGCAGTTCCGCTCCCTGGCTGTTCGGTTCCCTGCCCGTTTGGCTGTTCAGTTCCTCTGCCTGGGTCCCTCGGTTCCTATTTCTATCCCAGTTCCTGGTTGTGGTGGTTCGGTTTCTGGGAGCCTTAATTGCTGCCTTTTTATTCTTTTTTGCTGGTTGGCTGATTGGGGCGGTTGAGGTTGTCTTCTGGTTTCTCTTTTGTGGCTATAAAAGGAGAGTTTTATGGTTGTTTTAGGTGTGTAATGTGATGATTTTTGGAATGAAAACCTGAGGGTTTCTTCTTTGATAGCTTGCGAGCTATATATCCCCTTCTCTTCTCCTCTCCATAACTTCGTCTCGGGCTTCTTATCTATTTCTTCTCTCCGTAAGTTTCCACCCCACTTGTATCTTTCTTCTAAAACTTATAATAATTTGTAATGTGTCGTATTTTTTTTTAAGAATATTATTATCTTGTTTAGTCTTAAGTAAAAAGAAGACAAGTCTACTTTTTGCAAATTGTGTGCATCAAATGATATCAGAGCAGGTTAGTAACTCTTAGATTTGTGTGTGAGTCTTCTTTTGGTTAGAGTGTGTGTTTTTTCTTTTAAAATGGACCAAAATCAAGATGGCATTGAATCTATTTTGGGTGAAAGTCAACCAATGAATTTTGATGAAAGAAGTCCAACAAGCAACTGGATTCCATCCCAAGGTAGTTCTACCGATCCGATTCAAAATGAATTATACAAACTTCAGATGTAGATGAACCTGTGTGAAGAAAAGTATGAAAAGAAAAAGCGACTTCTTCAAACCCAATTTATACAAGAAATAGATAGATCAAGCAAAAGTACGCTGCTTTAATTCTAGAGTTGGATAAGACTTATTCGGCGCATACGGAGAATTCAGTATCAATCTCATCGAGAGATGAGAATTCTCCACCAGGGGAGAATGGATGCATTCAAAAATCTATGGGATGGCTGTTGGGCTTCCTTAATAGTATTTCAAGTTTAAACTTAAAGAATGTCACTTTTTGTGCGATTACTAATTAGTGCTCCTTGAACTGTAAACCCTAACTTTTTTTTTTGGTGAGTTACATTCATTGCATCATCTTAGTTATATTCGGAATCCTAGACCCTTAATTGTGTTGCCTTATCAAATGTTCTTCATCCCAAAGCAAAATAGTGAAAAATAAATATTTTAATTCAACGGTTCTCCATTGTTTAATGCTTCAATATAGAGAAGCAAAAATTAAAAATAAGGTTAATCAAACAGAAATGTGCATGTTCCTGAACATGGAAAGATAATGATCAATTCTCATACCTCCAGCAAAATAATTAAAATGACATTCCTCAACAATTCAAATGCTAGTCCAACTTGGAAAAGATATGTAATATAATTTAATGCAAGCAGAAAGAAAATAATCAAAAAGCTACCCACAAAACACGGGTAATCTCAGAGTAGAATGGTTAAATAAAAGTAACATAACAAATAAAATTTAGACATAAAGAGAAACAAGCGCTTTGAAAAATGGACAAACCTAGCATCTTCTGCATCTTCATCGCCATCATCCAAATCCTCAAACTAAAATAAGAATAGGGTGAGAAAATTAAATACATTCGTCAAGATGCCAAGACAAAAGGCAAAGAAAAAGAAATACCAAGATCATTAATGTCACACACTTACTATTTTTAGATTAGATTCTTTCAGCAATAAGTGTAACCATTTTTTTTCATTCAAATGTCCATTTAAGCGAATGATTTAAAATCAAGACAAGAGCTTATGCCACTAAGAGAGAGAAATTATCAATTCTAAAATTAAAATAGAAAAAACTCATAAGCAAGATGTGCAATTACCATAATAGAATTCAACCAAGTCAACATAAAATAACACATGAAAAAAGGTAGTTCAATAAAAATTAATATTATTAAATTCCAATGAAATAGATTAAACTTCATAATAAAATATGTTATTAGTTATTTAAATGTAAGTGCAGCAATAAATTATTTTTTCAAACTAGATCAAGTATCCATCCCAATGCCTTCCCTGATTGTATGTGGCATAAGATTTTGTAGCTTCTTAGGAAGATATTTACAATAAATGTACTTATAAAGCTTTAAAGTCCAAATTCCAACTATAAATTGATTTCTAGGTAAATCTTGTTGCATGCAACATCAACAAAGAAGATACTTATGCAATTTTCAACAATTTAAATTGTATTTGAGATGGATAATTGGTAAAACATGTGGGAAAATAAGATCACACAATTTGAAATTTATATTTCTATAAGCAAATATCACATAGTAATCAACAAACCATCTCAAAAGACAAAAATGATGTTCTAATATCATTTTGAAAACAAAAATAAAATTCACCATTTTTATAATTAAATATAGCATTAAGAATAACATACTATCTCGAAAGATAGAAATAATATTTCACTATCGATTTGAAATAAATATGAGTTTTAAAAATATGTCGACGTTCCCATAGAATTTTTCCATAACTTAGAGAACTAAAATAAGATTTATTTTAAACTAGGGTTCTAAGCTCCCCATAAAGGCAATCCTATATTAATTACATCCCAAGAGAAGCTCTTAAGAATGCTCTCAATTAAAGTAATGACTAAATATTTATTGAAATTCTACATTTCAGGCAAGGTTTAAAGATTAAAGATGTTCGACAGGAATTGGATCAAATGTGATCAATTCTTCCTACAGTTCATAGCCAAAAAGTAGAGAACACTACAATTCTAAGAAACACAAAGGTATTCCAACCTAATTTAAAATTGAGCTTTAAAATCTGAGGACAAAATGAAATTTTATGTTTAAGTTGATCAATTTATTAAAAAACTAAGATTATATTTCTAGAGAGTGAGAACTTATGATTGAGCCTGCCTCATAACCTAGATCTAAGGTGAACCAGTATGGAGTAGTGATTCAAATTTAGTCCAAAGACGTGCAAGTATTTGTAAGGTGGAACTTATACCTTCGAATCCTAAAAGAATTCAAATGGAAGTCTGATGCTAATGAACTTATATCTTCCTAGAGTGAAATGTCAGTTAAACAACTTAAACGTTTTAAAATTATGAATTTAAATATTTATGAAATGCAGGGTATGTAGGTTAATATTTATTTAAGAAATAAGGGTTTATAGTTCAAAATTTTAAATCAAGATTAATTAAATATGTAAAGGGGTTCAAATGCATCTAACTAATGCACTTAAAATATTTTCCCTAATATCTAAATCTTTTGAATGCACTAATGCAATTCTATATGAAAGAAATGAAAATTCAGTTTTCTAAGAAAAATCCGGCAATATAAAGAACTTATACCAATCGGAATAGGAAGTCAGCCCCGTTGCTTAGGCCACCCCTCGCTTAATGTCAGCATGTATAAGTTTTGTATACGTAGTAGAGAAGTAAAATGCACGACATGCTCACAAGCTATGATGCACCGACACTCCGTTTTAAGAGGGTATGCAGTGTCGAACACGTGTCGGACACGGACACGCGTCCGACACAGCGGGGACATGTGTCGGATATGTTATTAGTGTGTCCCATTTAAAAAAACTAAATAAATCGGACACACGTGTCGGACACGCGTGTCCGGCTATTTGATAATTAAATTAAAAAAAAAAAAACTCTAATCCCGCTGTTTCATATTAGATGATTCATGCCCGAGTCTTCATCTTCGCCCTAATCCCGTATTCCTATTCGTATTCGTGGTCTTCCCGAGCGATTGAGGCGAGTAGCAGTCAACTGGAGATCTTTCCCGCGAGCAGCGGTCGCCTGGAGATCGCACCCTTAGTCTTCCCTTCCAGCCGTAAGCAACAAGCCTTCCTCAGTTTCTGTGCGCAGCCGAGAAAAGCCGACACCAAACTGCATAAAATTTTTCAAACCTGTAAGTTGATTTCGCCATTTTTTCTCCATTCGTCATTGTGTTCATTTAGCTGCCTTTTTGCTACGCTTTAGCTGCCCTTTTGCAAAAGCTCAATAAAAGCGCAGCAAAAGGGCAACTAAAACGCAACAAAAAGAGTAAATGATCCACGCGCTTTTACAATTTGCACTTTCACTGCGCTTTAGCTGCGCTTTCACTATGTATTTTTATTGTTTTGAGGCTTACTACTGAGGGGTACCAAATAGGGTCGACCCCGCCAGGGGGCAGCGCCCCCTTGGACCCCCTGGCTGCCCGGCATATTGTTGTATTCATCATCTTTAGAATAAGTGAAGCATTATGTTTAAGGGTTTGATATATGCACTAATTTATTAAGCCTTTATTTTTTCCATTTCACTAGTGTGTTTGAAAGCAAAATGAGCTCTCCTGCTGGTGGGGAGTGGATTAGGTGAAGGGTTCAAAAGAGCCATCTGTAAAAACTGATAAGCCCTTCTGGATTCATGTTACAAAGTTAGGAAAAACTTCTGAAGGAGGAGAGAATGTGTCATTCAAATACAATTATTGTGATGGCACCTACAAAGGATCTTATTCTAGGGTGAAAGCACATCTACTTAAGATTTCTGGTCATGGAATTAAAATGTGTCATAAGATTACTACGTCGCAGTTGATTGAATTGAACAGACAAATTGATAAAGCTGAATCTAGGATCAAAAGGGCACTTCCTAAAGAGATACATTTGCCATCTACCCATGGTTCATCCCACACTTCTTCCTCATCTGTCAGAGTTGATCATTCATTATCATATAGAAGTAAAGGATATAATTCAAAGAAAAGAAAAGGAGTTCCAAGTAGTGCTTTAGAGAAGACTTTTAACATGCAGCAGCGAGAGGAATTTGATGGTGAAATTGCAATGATGTTTTTTTCAGTGGGACTTCCTTTCAACCTTGCAAGAAATCCTCATTACAAAAATGCATTCACTTTTGCATGTAATAACAACCTTGCAGGTTATGTTCCACCTGGCTAA
>CM034299.1:14254626-14284963 GCA_019925795.1 Dendrobium chrysotoxum | reverse complement strand
CTAATTTTTTGCTTTGTAACACTATTATATCAGATATTTTTCTGGAACGAGGCTTGAAAGTATTCTTTTCAAATCCAATGTCTTTTATTCTGAATCGGATTTTTGTTTTGAAAGAGGTTTGCATCGATAAGGTGCCCGGGGTTAGAGCTACGAACGTTGATTATTTCCAACCTTTTCTGGATTTCAGCGCTGTCAATCGTCCTGTCATTGGTTTTCGAATCTAAAGTCAAGGAAAAATTCTAGTTTTCTAAGAGCAGCTTAAAAAAAATGCATCTATGTGTTTTTGCGGTCAGTTTTATTCGTCTTTTTGTTATTTTGATTTCATGGTTGTGTTTTTTGGATCCTGATCGATCATCTTCATCCTCCATTCTTTTCTGCTTTTGTTCACATCGTCCTGGACGATACACATATCGTCCTGAACGATCTTCTTTGTCTTGGATGATCCAAAAATCATCCTGGACGATTCATTCAAAATCATACCCACTGCTCCTGCTGCTGAAACTACCCCAATTAAGGGTGATCGTCCTGGACGATCCTTACATCGTCCTGGGCGATATGATCCATATCTTCCTGATCTGATCAAACGGCTGACATTGCACCAATTATTGCCCATCGTCCTGGACGATCCACGTGTCAGCCGCTGGATGATTGGAATTCGGCCTGTCCGACATATTTATTGCATATCGTCCTGGACGATCCACCTAATCGTCCTGGATGATACTTTTCGTCAACGGTTGTCCAGCCTGACTCCTCGGGACGATCGCCTGTGTCTAATCATCCTGGACGATCTCTGATCTTCCTGGACGATCGGACCGCCTTTTTGACCAATCGTCCAGAACGTCATAAATGACCACATTGTCCCGGACAATCCCACGATCGTACGGGACGATCAGTCCGTTTTCTATTTAAATAGCAGTTTTCTTCATGTTTTTCACATCATTTTTCCTCCACTTTCGTTCTCCTTTCCTCCTCTTTGGGTTCCTAATGGCTGGTGGCAAAAGATCTCGTCAAAAGGGGGCCAGTTCGTCCCGGGGACATGTCGATCCTCGCTTCCCGAATGCCGCCGATCAGGCGGCTTTCAAATGCTATCGTAATGTGGGTATCACGCACTCCAAGATTATCAATCCCCGCACTCTCACGTATCCCATCTTAGATTTGTTCACACACACCTCCCTCACCTTCATTCTGACCTTAGCCTTTCCCTTCAATCTGGAACTCCTTCGAATCTTCTTTGCCAACTTGCACATTTCTGCGGACTATTCCACTCTTCGCTCCTATGTAAATCAACGCCCCGTGGAACTCACGACCCACGATTTTCATAATATCCTCAACTTGTCTGTCACTGGCGACAAAATTCACACGATCATCACCGATCCTGACTATGATTGGAGTGTCGCCAATCACTTCCTTCGCAATACCAACGCACCCTATCACGATAATGCTTGCACTTCCCTTCTCAAGGACGCCCGGACCATTCAGTACGTCCTTCGTTCCTCCGTCATTTCAAAGGCGGGGGATCGGATTCACATTACCCTGCTCCTGTCCTTGACCACCTACTACATCATGGCCCGTCGAGAATTTAATGCTCTGATCTGATCATCCGATACATAGAACATCTCACCACCATTAGAGATTCGGGCCACAGGCGTCGCCCAAATCTAGCTTTAGGTCATCTTATTCACTATGCCTTAGAGACAAAATATGACCTTCAGTATCCTGTCCCTCCTGATGTCCCTCCTTCCTTCTTCACAAATAACTCATTCCACGTCCTACACAGCACCCGCCTACATCCGGAGCCTGCCCCGGATGTTGAGGAAGAAGAGGAAGAGGCTGCTCCAGTTCCTGCTGCACCAGAGGCACCTGCACCCCTTCGCATTGCCTCTCCCCTTGACCACCTGCTGCAGCGCTTCGGCCAGTGGGAGGCCCGTTTTGCTCCTACGTGGTTACCCAGGAGCAACAGCACAACGAGGACCTCCAACGCTTCGCGGACTATGCTGCGCAGCAGCAGCACGACCAGGACATGGCCTGGTTTGGAGCTCACTTTCAGGCCATTCACCATTACTTCTACCCTCCACCGCCACCTCCTTCTTCCGATTAGGATCCGCCTCAGTTTTAGTTTTCTGTCGTGTTGTTGTTCTATTTATGTTTTATTTTATATTTTATTTCCGTGTTATATTTTTCGCTCCTCCTTTTTGTGATGTCAAAAGGGGGAGTCAGTTGTAGTCGTGTCTGTTTCTATTTTCTGAGTCATGTTTCCTGTATTATTTTAGCTGTTAAATGAAAATTTAAAAAAATGTTTGTTTGTTTGATCTCCTAGTTAATTTTTATTTTCAGACTACTTTACAAATGTTTGCCATCATCAAAAAGGGGGAGATTGTTGCAAATCTGGTTTTGATGATGACAAACATGTTTCCAGTGTGTTTTGCTTAGCTAATCTGTTTCAGGCACAAAAGACCGCGAGCCACTCAAGCCAACTCAAGATTGGGTCCAAGTGTGTCAAATGTATGATTTTTCTTTTTATTGAGTCAATTGTAATGTAACTGATTCCCTAGCTAAGTAACCTTGCACACACACACTCAGGGAGAGAGATTGAGTGAGTTAGAGTTTCTGTTAAAAATTTTGTTCAGATCGTCCTGGACGATCTCCACATCATCCTGGACGATTCAGTTAAAACAGAAACCCTAATTAGGGAGACTAAGTTAAGAGGGTCTGATTGAGCCGATCGTCCTGGACGATCTCCGAATCGTACGGGACGATATGCCCAAATCAAAAATTCTCAGCCACCAAATCAAGTTAGGCAAGTTTTTATTTTTAGATACTTGGTCTGATCATCCCGGATGATACGTGTATCATCCCGGACGATCCAGTACAATCATGCCTAATTTAATCTGGTAATTAAGGAAAGCAATTTATTTTTGGTTGATACGATCATATCGTCCTGGACGATCTCAGGATCGTCCCGGACGATCTTGATCGTCTAGTGCATTTAACCTGTACGTCCAGAACTATGTACAGGATGATTTGGAGCCTTTTTGAACTAATCGTACTGGACGATGATCCTATCGTACGGGACGATCAAGTCATTTTTTGGTCGTCCAGCACAGATTTCTCTGGACGACCCGAACTGTCTTCTGGACGATTTCCCTCAATTTGCACTAATCGTCCCGGACGATCGCAGGATCGTACGGGACGATATGAACAACTTTTTCTACTGATCGTCCAGAAGAGCCAGATCGTCCAGGCTGAAACAGCTGAATTTGAACTGATCGTACAGGACGATCTACCAATCGTCCTGGACGATCTTGGCCGACCAGTTGAGATTTAGGGCAAATTTTAAGCCCTCCTTTAAAAGAACTTTTTCTAATTTTTGGAAAAATCTTCTGCTGCCTTCCTTCCTTGAGAAACCCTAGAGAGAGAGAGAGTTGGGAGAGAGAGAGAAGATCTTGTGAGGGGGAGTTAGTGAGGGATTCACTAAGGTTGCTCCGAGCACGGATCAGAGTCGTCTTCTCCGCTCGTCGTCTTTCGTCTAGCCGGTGTTCGTCGTGGGAGGATCGTTCACAAGAAGATTCAGGGTTCTCTGCCCGCTTCAGGTGGAAGCAAAAGGAGTTCGTAGGTTATCTGCCTGCTTCAAGAGTAAGCGAAAGGAGTTCGAAGGTTATCTTCCTGCTTCAGGAGGAAGCGAAAGGAGGTCGGGTTCTCTGCCTCACCGTGTGGTGAAAAGGAGGTTTTTGTACAGGCTTCTCCGCCTTGCTGTGGGAGCAAAAGGAGAGATACTTTTGTTTAGTGCAATACCCGGAGGGGAGGCACCGGGGAGTGGACTTAGGTCAAGTTGACCGAACCACTATAAAATCTGGTTTACTTTTCTGATTCAATTCTACACTTTAATTTTTTCTGATATTAACTGCTTGGGTGAATATCTGTGGTTGATCTTTTTATCATTGTTTTAATTCGTTTCTGCTGCACGTTATAAGAAGATTTTCATAGTTATCGTGAAATTTTTAAATAACCAATTCACCCCCCCTCTTGTTTAGCCTCGGGACTAGTTCACTAGGGCTTAACATCCCTATCGAACTTTCAAATATCGGCCTGGCCGATCAAGTCATTTTTATGTCGTCCAGTACAAGTTCCTCTGGACGACCAGAGCGGTCTTTTGGATGAAATTCCTAAATTTACACTAATCGTCCCGGACGATTATAGAATCGTACGGGACGATTTGAACAACTTTTTCTACTACTCGTCTAGAAGATCCAGATCATCCAGGCTGAAACAAGTGATTTTGAACTGATCGTACAGGACGATCTAGTGATATCCTAGTCGATATTGGCCAACCAGTTGACATTTAGGGCAAATTTTGAGCCCTCTTATAAAAAATCTTTTTCTTCCAACAAGAAAAATCTTTTGCCACTTTCCTTTCCAGAGAATCCTTGAGAGAGAGAGAGAGCTTGGGAGAGAGAGAGAGGATCTTGTAAGGGGGAGTTTGTGAGGGATTCAAAAAGGTTGCTCCAAGCAAGGATCAGAGTCATCTTCTCCATTCATCGTCTCTCCTCTTGTCAGTGTTTTCTGTGGGAGGATCATTCGCAAGAAGATCTGGGTTCTCTTCCTGCGTCAGGAAGAAGCGAAAGGAGTTCAGGTTCTCTGCCTGCTTCAGGAAGAAGCGAAAGGAGTTTGGGTTCTCTGCCTGCTTCAGGAGGAAGTGAAAGGAGTTCAGGTTCTCTACCTCACCAGGTTAGTGGAAAGGAGTTTTGTACAGGCTTCTCCACCTTGTTGTGGGAGTAGAAGGAGAGTCACTTTTATGTTAGTGCAATATCTGGAGGGGAGGCTCCAGGGAGTGGACGTAGGTCAAGTTAACCAAACCATTATAAAATCTGGTGTGCTCTTTCTAATTTTTTTCTGCACTTTATTTTTCTGTTATTATATGCTTGGGTGAAATCTGTGGTTGATCTTCTCATTTCTATGTTTTCTTATTTTCACAGTAAATTATCGAAAAGATTTTTCCTATTACTCACGAATTTTTAAAATAACTAATTCACTCCCCCTCTTGGTTAGCCTCAGGACTAGTTCATCAGGGCTTAACATCCCTATCGAACTTTCAATTGGTATCAGAGCGGGATTCAAAAATTAAGTTTAAAAACTTTTGAATTTAATCCATGACTAACTTTGGTAATCGAAATACTGCTGAAGGTTACTCAATTACACGACCGCCATTATTTGATAACATACCTTTTGATTTTTAGAAAACTCGCATGTCCACTTTTTTTCAATATATAGATTATCACATGTGGATTCTTGTTAAGGATGGCTATGAACCACCTTTTAGAATGATTAACAAAGTTAAAATTGAACTGCCTTTCACTAATTGAACTTTTAATGATCGTGACTTAGCCCAACTGAAAGCCAAATGTTTGAACTATTTTTTCTGTGCCTTAAAATCTGAGGATTACATGCGTGTTTCTACTTGTGCAATTGGCAAAGAAATTTGGGATAGATTGTGCATTACTTATGAAGGTATAACTAAAGTCAAACAGTCTAGGCTAAATATATTGTTGCATGACTATGAACTTTTTTGTATGAAACCTAATGAATCTATTTCTGAAATGTATACGAGGTTCACTCAAATTGTCACTTCTTTGCATGCTTTAGAAAGAGAACTTACAAACTATGAAAAAGTGAACAAGATTTTGAGATATTTTTCTTCATCGTTTGATGCTAAGATAACAACAATTACTGAATCGAAAGATTTGAATAATTATACTATTGATAACTTACTTGGGTCACTCATTGCTTACGAGCAAGGGGTGAACCAAAGACAGCTTGATGCAGGTGAGAAGAAGGAGAAAACTATGGCGCTGAAGGCCAACGATACTGACACTGATTCTTTCGGGTCTGATAGCGATGATGTTGCCTTAATCACTAGAAAATTCAAAAGATTTCTAAGGAAGAAACATAAGAATTTTTAGAAGTGGAACAAGTGTAAGTCCAGTAAAAATTTTAAAGGCTCATCTGATACTATTTGTTCTGAATGCAGGAAGCCTGGACACATTAAGGCTGATTGTCCTACACTTAAAGCTCACCCAAGCAAGGAAAAGGGTGAGGAGAAACCAAAATTCAGAAAGGATAAGAAGAGGATTCAAAAGGCGTTCTAGGCAGATTCTGCATCCGACTCCCCTTTGATTGAAGCTGAAGAGGAGGAAACCAACTTATGTCTGATGGCTGATGATCATCCTGGTTAGTCTGACCAGGAAGAGGTATGTGAGCTTACTTACGAGCAATTATTTGAAGTGTCTGAAAAAATTTATGCATCATATAGGAAGCTTAAGAAAACTCATGCTAGCCTGAAACTAGAACTTCTAAATTTACAAAAAGAGCATGAAATTTTGATTAAAGATCATTCTACTGTTGATTGCAATCACATGTCACTACTTGTTGAATTCAATGAGTTGAACAAAAAATATTCTGATTAATTGTTGAGCATAATCTGTTAAAAATATCGTATGTTGAATTAAAAGCTGCATTTAAAGAATTAGAAACTCATGCATCTGATTTAGATTGTAGTGAACACCATCTGAAATTTGAAATTATAAGTTTGAAAAAGCAAAATAAATTTTTGAGTGAAAAAATTTGTACTTTTGAGAAAAATGAAATTCCACCTACTTTTGCATAATTTTATGCACCTCCACCATTTGAAGAATCTATTTCAAAATCATCAAAGCATATTTCATTCAAACCTAGGAAGAGGCACTATCACCCACGTAGATTAGTTAACCCTTTTCCTGATGTTAAATATTTTTCTTGTGCCATATTAGGACACATCTCCCACACCTGTACTATTCATCGTAGTACACATTGGGTGTGGAGGCCCAAATTATCTGTTTCACAACACAGCATACATGCATTACATTCTTCTTTTTATAAGAAGGAACTCAAACCTTTTTGGGTCCCTAAATTTAATATTTGATGATTTTATAGGTGTGCTCTCACACAAGACCTCGTGAGAGCATGTGGTACCTGGACAGCGGATGTTCAAGACACATGACTGGAGATATAAATCAGTTCATTTTGCTAGAGGTCAGGGCTGGAGGCAAGGTCACGCTTGAAGACAATACTACCAGGAGGGTGGTAGGTTCAGGTATAATTGGTGATTCAAAAAATTTTATGATTGACAATATTTTGCTTGTAGATGGATTGAAATACAACCTGCTAAGCATCAGTTAGCTCTGTGACAAAGGATACAATACCAAATTTCTGCCAACTTACTACTTTTTAAGCTTAAATAATAAAATTATTTTGTAGGGATAAAGGATCAACAATGTCTACATGCTGGATATAAGTTGCTTTAAAGTTGATGTTTTGATTTGCTTAAAAACTACTGCTGATGAGTCTTAGTTGTGGCACAGGAGATTATGTCATGCCAGTATGAAAACCCTTAGGAGAGTCACCCAAAAAGACTTAGTTAGAGGTGTCCCCAAGCTTAAGTTCACTAAGGATAACCTGTATGATGCCTGTCAATTAAGGAAGCAAGTGCAGTCCTCCTTTCACTCTGTTAAGGACATTGGCACCTCTAAACCTTTAGAAGTCCTTCACATGGATCTCTTTGGACCCATTAGCACTGTCAGCTTAGGGGAGAAAGTCTATGGTTTTGTAATTGTTGATGATTACTCGAGGTTCACTTGGATTAAATTTCTGTCACATAAATTTGAGTCATTTGATGAATTTAAGTCCTTCTCCACTTGGATTCAGAGGAAGTTAGGTTGCGAGATCTTGACTATTCATAGTGATTATAGTGGAGAGTTTGAAAATGTGAAGTTTGGAACTTTCTGTGAGGAGCAAGGGATTAGTAATAATTTTTCAGCTCCTAGGACCCCTCTTAGAACGGGGTAGCTGAAAGGAAGAACAGGACCTTAGTGGAAGCCGCTAGAGCCATGCTTGCTGAGTATTCACTTCCAAAATACTTTTGGGCTGAAGCGGTGAACACTGTCTGTTATGCACTGAATAGGGTGAATGTTAGATTCAATCTGAACAAGACATCTTATGAGATCATTAAGGGTAGAACTCCAAATATATCCCACCTCCATGTCTTTGGCTGTAAGGTTTTCATCCTGAACAATGGGAAATCATCCTTAGGAAAGTTTAACCCCAAATATGACGAAGGAGTGTTCCTAGGCTATTCTAGTATGGGAAAATCCTTTATGGTGTTTAATAAGAGGACTTTGGTGGTGGAAGAGACAATTCATGTGGTGTTTGATGAATCTGATCCTAAGGTGACTAGAGTTGATGAAGAAGAAGAGGTAGGGGAGATTACCCAAGGGGTTGAAAATGCAAATCTTGAGGAAAGGGTAGATCCTCAAAACACTTTGCCTAGAAATTGGAGATATTCTATGAGTCCTCTTAAAGAACTGATCTTAGGAGACCCTTCTAAAGGTGTTAAGACTAGGCATGGACTTAGGAAGGAAGTAAACCACTTTGTCTTTATCTCAATGACTGAACCCACCAACATCAATCAAGCCCTTTCTGATGAGTTTTGGATCTTAGCTATATAAGAGGAATTAAATCAATTTATAAGGAACGATGTTTGGGAGATAGTAGAAAGACCTAGAAATTAAAATATAGTGGGAACCAAATGGGTCTTTAAGAATAACATGAATGATCCTGGTGTGGTGGTTAGGAATAAGGTAAGATTGGTGGCTATGGGGTATAATCAGATTGAAGGGATTGATTTTGAGGAGACCTTTGCCCCTGTAGCTAGATTGGAAGCCATTAGGGTGCTACTAGCCTTTGCTTGTTATAAGGGATTTAAGCTGTTTCAAATGGATGTCAAGAGTGTCTTTTTAAATAGGGTAATAAAAGAGGATATTTTTGTAGAACAACCCCCAGATTTTGAGAGTTTCCAATATCTAAATCATGTTTACAAATTAAAAAAGGCCTTATATGGATTGAAACAGGCACCTAGAGCTTGGTATGAGAGGCTTAGCACATTCTTATTAGAAAGAGAGTTTGTTAAGGGGAGCATAGACACCACCCTTTTTCTGAGGAGAGTAGGGGATGATTTACTCATTATCCAGATCTATGTTGATGATATAATTTTTGGATTTTCTGATAAATATTTATGTGATGAGTTTTCTAAAATAATAAGTAAGGAGTTTGAGATGAGTATGATGGGAGAATTGTCCTATTTTTTGGGGTTTAGCATAAGGCAAATGGATGATGGAACCTTTCTCAATCAATCTAAATACACTAAGAATATTTTGAAGAAATATAAAATGGACAAAGCCAAGCCAATCAACACTCTCATGAGCTCCTCTGTTCAGTTAGATAAGGATTTAAGTGAAAAATATGTTTATTAGAGGAAGTATAGAGGAATAATTTGATCACTACTTTACCTGACTGCTAGCGACCTGATATTATGTTTAGTGTTTATCTTTGTGCTAGGTTTCAAGCTGATCCTAAAGAGTCCCACCTGACTACTGTTAAAAGAATTCTTAGATATCTTTTAGGGATCCCAAACCTAGGAATCTGGTACACTAAGCACAGTACATCTTTTGAGATTATTAGATATTTTAATTCTGACTTTGTAGGGTGTAGGGTGGATAGAAAGAGCACTTCTGAAACTTGTCAATTCATTGGACAGTCTTTAGTATCCTAGTCTAGTAAAAAATAGAACTCAGTTGCACTTTCCACTGCTGAAGCTGAGTACATTGCCTTATGAAGTTATGTGGCCCAAGTTCTTTGGTTGAAGCAACCAGTCTTGGATTTAGGATTACCTGTGGGCATAATTTCTGTTGTGTGTTATAATACTAGTGACATCTGCATTTCTAAGAATCCAATCCAATATTCTATAACCAAACACATTTATATAAGGTATCACTTCATTAGGGACCATGTTTCAAAAGGGGATATTGAGCTACATAATGTAGCAACTGAAAATCAGCTAGCTGACATATTTACTAAACCACTGGCCTTTAACTCATTCAGTATTTTGAGGATCAGATTAGGTGTGATTGACATAAATACTTGATTTTGATGACTACTAATTTTTGATTTGCCTATTTTTTTATTCTATTTCTGTTAGTTAGTTGTTTGATTTGATTATCTATTTTCTGTTGATTTTTATTTTTCTGCTGATTTTTATCTTGTTATTAGCTTGATTCGAATATTTATTTTGATGTGATTTCCTACTTAGTTTTTTACTTACTATTTTATGCTTTTCAAAATTTTATCACTGCTCACTACTGTTGATAAACTAGATTTCTGACTGAAAATTTTGCCTTATTTTTTGGTTTGGAAGCTTATATGTAGTGATTGATTCCACTGGATCTGTTAAAGGGAAGAAGTATTGATAATTATTTCTCTTCATCTAACTCCTTTAATGGCGTATTGTTTCCTTTGGATAAAAATCTTCTTCAAAATTAAAAAGTTAGTTTTTGAAATAGAGATCTATTTTATCTTCCTACAGTAATCTAACTCATATGAATAATGTTTTTAAAGTTTTGAGTCATTGTTATGATTTTCTGAACCAAGTGATTGCACTTATCATACGATATATGGTTTTTATTTTTTGAATTACTCTTTCTTATTATAGAGAGTGAGCTTTATCGTCTCTTATTTCTGGAAGATAATTTTACAGCTGAGATTCTTTAACAATTTTGAGAGGAAGAAAGCCTATAAAAGATGCACAAAGAGTGCCAAAATGAAAAGAGACACAAAATTAGCCCAAACTGAAAAGATGCATAATATCGCCAAAAAATTAAAAGAATACATAAAGTGTATCAAAAATCAAAAGATGCGCAAAGTGTCAAACAAATTGAAAAAAAAAAAGGGCACAAAATTAGCCCACAAAAAATAGGCTTTCTTCCCTTTTAGATCCTTAAATGTCTTAGAAAAATCCATGCACCCTTAATATTTTCAAAAGCTTGAGATAAAAAATCATGATTTCTGATTTCATACTTTGCAATACTATTATATCTGATATTTTTCTGGAACGAGGCTTGAAAGGATCTCTTTCCGAATCTAATTTTGTTCTTCTGAATTAGATTTTTATTTTGAAAGGAATGTGCATCTATAAGGTTTTCGATGTGGGAGTTACGAAAGTCAATTTTCCAACTTTTCTGGATTTCAGCGCTGTCGATCGTCTTCTTATTAGTTTTTGGATTCAAAATTAAGGGAAAATTCTGATTTACAGGGGCAGGTCGATTAAAAAAAAAATTATTATTTTTTGTGTATTTTTGTGTTTCTCATTTCTAGTTTTATTTACTCTGCTTTTATTTTTCGTTTTATTGTATGTATTTTTGGGATCCCTGATCTTTCATCTCCATCCTCAACAACCACCTCCTCCTCCTTCTGATTAGGATCCGCCTCCTTTTTAGCTTTGTATTTTGTGTTGTTTTCTGCTTATCTTGTTGTGTCTGTTCCTTCTCCTTTTTGTGATGTCAAAAGAGGGAGTTAGTGTTTTGAGTGACTAGTAGTTTCGTGTACTGTTCTAGTAGTTTCTTGTATTGCTCTTATTTTGTAATTGTTCTATGTACTGTTCTAGCTATTTCTTGTATTGCTCTTATTTTGTAATTGTTCTCCTTATTGTATTTTCTATTTAGTGAATTTTAAAATGATATTTGCCTTTCATACGTGCATTAAGTACTCCTGTCTATTTGATTTGAAACTACTTAACAAATGTTTGCCATCATCAAAAAGGGGGAGATTATTATAAATCTAGTTTTAAAGATTATGATTTTGATGATAACAAACATTTATGTCTCTTGTTGCCTGTTTAATCTTTCAGGTACGCAGGTTTAATTACAAGTTCAAGCCAGTCCAAGCTTGAGTCAGTCTGTTTTGAAATCTAGGTCCAATATACTTTTTTATCTTTATTGAGTTAAATGTTATATAACTGATCCTCTAGCTAAGTAACCTTGCACACACACTCAGGGGGAGAGCTTGAGTGAATTAAAGTTTTTGTTTATTTTTTGTTCAGATCATCCTGGATGATATTCACATCATCCTGGACGATCCAGTGAAAATAGAAACCCTAATTAGGGCTACCAAGTTAAGTCTGTCTGATTAAGCTGATCGTCCTAGATGATCCATCTATCGTACGGGATGATAGGCTCAAATCAAAAATTTTCAGCCGCCAGAACAAGGGTGGCAAGTTTTATTTTTAGAGATTTGATCTGATCGTCCCGGATGATACTTGTATCTTCCTGGATGATCTATTACAATCATGCCTAAATTAGTCTGGTGATTAAGGAAACTAACTAAGGTCTGATTGATTCGATCATATCATCCCGGACGACCACAGGATCGTACGGGAAGATGTGTTAAAATCCTGACCATCCAGCATGTTTTACCTGTACGTCCAGAGCGGTGATTAGGATAATTTTGGCACTTTTTAAACTAATCGTACATGACGATATACATATCGTCCTGGATGATCAAGTCATTTTTAGGTCATCCAGCACAAGTTCCCCTCGACGACCAGAGCGATCTTCTGGATGAAATTCCTGAATTTACACTAATCATCCTAGACGATCGCAGAATCGTATGGGACAATCTAAACAATTTTTTCTACTAATTGTCGAGAAGAGTCAGATCATCCAAGCTGAAACAGGTGATTTTGAACTGATCGTACATGACGATCTAGCGATCGTCCAGGACGATATTGGCCGACCAGTTGAGATTTAGGGCAAATTTTGAGCCCTCCTATAAAAGATCTTTTTCTTCCAACAAAAAAAATCTTTTGCCACTTTCCTTTCTAGAGAAAACTTGAGAGAGAGAGAGAGAGAGAGCTTGGGAGAGAGAGAGAGGATCTTGTGAGGGGGAGTTTGTGAGGGATTCATAAAGGTTGCTCAAAGCAAAAATCGAAGTCATCTTCCCATTCGTCATCTCTCATCTTGTCGGTGTTTTCTGTGGGAGGATCATTCGCAAGAAGATTCTGGTTCTCTGCCCGCTTCAAGAGAAAGCGAAAGGAGTTCTGGTTCTCTGCCTGCTTCAAGAGGAAGCAAAAGGAGTTCAGGTTCTCTGCCTCACTGGGTGGGTGAAAAGGAGTTTTGTACAGGCTTCTCTGCCTTACTGTGGGAGCAGAAGGAGAGTCACTTTTGTGTTAGTGCAATACCCGGAGGGGAGGCTCCGGGGAGTGGACGTAAGTCAAGTTGACCGAACCACTATAAAATTTAGTGTGCTCTTTCTAATTATTTTCTGCACTTTATTTTTCTGTTATTATCTGCCTAGGTGAAATCTGTGGTTGATCTTTTCGTTTCTGTGCTCATGAATTTTTTAAATAACCAATTCACCCCCCTCTTGGTTAGCCTCGGGACTAGTTTATCAGGGCTTAACATCTCTATCGAACTTTCACTTTATACATCTTTTGTGAGCTTTCTTTCTTTCAAAACCTCTAAAGACTCTCTATTATGAGATTATCTTCCAAATATAAGAGAAGAAAAATTCACTCTCTTAGATAAGAAAAGGTAAATCATAAAACATAATCATTCTCATATAATAAATACAACCACCTGATTAAGAAAACACAAAATTGATTCAATGATTTGGAACACTACTCATATGAGATAGATTACTATAGGAAGATAAAATATATCTCTATTTCAAAGTCCAACTTTTTAATTTTGAAAAAGATTTTTATTTAAAAAAAAAATACACCATTAAAAGGAGTTAGAGGAAGCAAAATAATCATCAATGTTTCTTCCTTTAACTATTTTAAAGGAGTCAATCACTGCTTATAAGCTTTTAAATAAAAATAGGGCAAAAGTCTTATTTAAAAATAAATTCATCAATAGTAGTGAGCAGTGATTTGATTCTTGAGAAACTGAAGAAATCAGCAGAAAATTAACAAATATATAAGATAAAATAAATAAATAAATCTAACAAAAAAGTGAAGAAAATCAAGAGGGAATAAAAAAGAATATAAAAAGAAATAAACAAATAAATCAAACAAAATTAAGAGCAGAAACATAAATAGAAAGCATCAATTTCAAGCATGAATATCTATCACACATAATCTGGTTCTTACGGTGCTAAAGGTTATAAAGGCTAGTGGTTTTATGAAGATATATGCCAGTTGATTTTCAGTGGCTACATGATATAGCTCTATGTTTCCTTTGGTAACATGGTCCCTAATGAAATGGTACTTGATATCGATATGTTTGGTCCTTGAGTATTGAATTGGGTTCTTTGAAATACAGATGACACTAATGTTATCGCATAGGATAAGAATTATGCCTACAGGAAGTCCTAAATCTAAAATTTATTGCTTTAACCAAAGGACCTGGGCCATATAACGTCCTAAGGCAATATATTCAGCATCAGCAGTGGAAAGTAAAATTGAGTTCTATTTTCTACTAGACCAGGAGACTAAGGATTATCCTATGAATTGACATGTTTCAAAGCTGCTCTTTCTATCCATCCTACATCCTGTAAAGTATGAATCAGAATATCCTATAATCTCAAAGATAGTGATGTATCTAGGATACCAGATTCCTAAGTTTTAGGATCTTAAGAGATATCTATGGATTCTTTTAACTGCAGTTAGGTGGGACTCCTTTGGATCAGTATGAAATCTAACACATAGATAAATACTAAATATAATATCAGGTCTACTAGCAGTTAGATAAAGAAGTGATCCAATTATTTTTCTGTACTTCTTTTGGTCAACCGATTTTCCATTTGAATCCTTATCTAACTGGACACTAGAACTCATGGGAGTGTTGATTGGCTTGGCTTTATTCATTTCATATTTCTTCAGGATGTTCTTAATGTATTTTGATTGATTAAGAAAAGTTTCATCATCCATTTGCCTAATGCTAAATCCCAAAAAGTAGGATAATTCTCCTATCATACTCATCTCAAATTCCTTACTCATTATTTTAGAAAAATTATAACACAGATTTTTATCAAAAGATTCAAAAAGTAAATCATCAACATAAATCTGGATAATAAGTAATTCATCTCTTACTCTCCTTAGAAAAAGGGTGGTGTCTACGCTCTCCTTAATAAACTCTCTTTCCAGTAGGAATGTGCTAAGCCTCTCATATCATGCTTTGGGTGTCTTTTTTATTCCATATAAAGCCTTTTTTAATTTAAAAACATGATTTAAAAATTAAGAATTCTAAAATTCTGGGGGTTGCTATACAAACACATCTTTTTTTAATATCCCATTTAAAAAGGCACTCTTAACGTTCATTTGAAAAAGCTTAAATCCCTTATAACAAGCAAAGGCTAGTAGCACTCTAATGGCTTCCAATCAGGCTACAAGGGCAAAAGGTTTTCTCAAAATCAATCCCTTCTATTTGTTGTACCCCTTAGCCACTAATCTTGCCTTATTCCTAACAACCACACCAGAATCATTCATTTTATTCTTAAAGACCCATTTAGTTCCTACTACACTCTGGTTCTTAGGTCTTTCTACCAGCTCCCATACATCATTCCTATCAAATTAGTTTAGTTCCTCTTGCATGGCTAGGATCTAAAATTCATCAAAAAGAGCTTGATTGATGTTAGTGGATTCAATTATTGAAATGAAGGTATAGTGGTTTACTTCTTTGCTAAGTCCATGCCTAGTTCTAATACCTTCAGAAGGGTCTTATAAGGTCAGTTCTTTAGGATGACTCGAAGAATATCTCCATTCTCTATGATGTGTAACTTCAGTTTCTACCCTTTTCTCTAGATTGATAGATTCTACTCATTGAGTGACTTCTATAACCTCCTCTTCTTCTACCCTAGACCCTCCAAAATTATCAGATTCATCAAACATAATATGAGTGGCCTCCTCAATAATCAGGATTCTTTTATTGAAGACTCTATAAGATTTCCTAATACTTGAGTAATCTAGGAACACTCCTTCATTTGATTTTGGGTCAAACTTTTCTAGTTGAGACTTTCCATTATTCAGAATGAATACTTTACATCCAAAGACACGAAGGTGAGAGAGGTTGGGTGTCCTACCCTTAAGAATTTCATAGGATATTTTGTTCAGTTTAGATCTAAGATTTACCCTATTTAGAACATAACATACTGTATTCACCGCTTCTACCTAGAAGTATTTAGGAAGTGAGTATTCAGCTAACATGGCTCTAGTGACTTCTACTATGGTCCTATTCTTCCTTTCAACTATCCTGTTTTGCTGAGGGGCCTAAAGAGCTAAAAAATTGTGATCTATCCCTTGCTCCTTACAGAAAGATTCAAATTTCTCATTTTCAAACTCTCTACCATGATCACTATAAATGGTCAAAATTTCACAATCTAATTTTCTCTGAATCCAAGTGGAGAAATATCTAAATTTTTTGAATGATTCACTTTTATGACATAGGAATTTAACCCAGGTAAACCTCGAATAATCATCAACTATTACATACCCAAAGACTCCCTCCTAAGCTTGAAGTGCTGACAGGTCCAAAGATATCCATGTGAAGGACTTCTAAGGGTTTACTAGTGTTTATGTCTTTGTTTGAGTGGAAGGAGGATTTGACTTACTTTCCTAACTGACAGGCATCACACAGGTGGTCCTTAGTGAGCTCTAGTTTTGGGACACCTCTCACTAAGTCTTTTTGGATGATCTTTCTAAAGTTTTTCTTGCTTACATGACATAATCTCCTATGTCATAGCCATGATTCATCAGTAATTAATTTTAAGCAAATAGCAATATCAACTTCAAAGTAGTTTAGATCCAATATATAGACATTATTGATCTTTTTTCTCTGCAAAATAATTTTATCATTTAAGCTTATAATGCAGCAAGTTGGCAGATATTTTATGCTAAATCCTTTATCATAAAGCTACTTGATGCTGAGCAGATTGTGTTTTAGTCCATCTACAAGTAAAATATTATCAATGATAAAATTTTTTGAATCACCAATTATACCTGATCCCACCACTCTCCTGGAGGTATTATCTCCAAGTATAACCTTGCCTCCTACCCTGGCCTCCAGTGAAGTGAATTGATTTACATCTCCGGTCATATACCTTAAGCATCCGCTGTCCAGGTACCATATGTTCTCATGAGGCCTTTTGTGAGAGCACTCCTATAAAATCATCAAATTTCAGATTTAGGAATCCAAACAGGTTTGGGTCCCTTGTGATGAAAAGAAGAATGAGATACATACATGTTATGTTGTGAATTTTACTCTTTTGGCTTCCACACCAAATGTGTTGTACTGTGAATGGTGCAAGTATGGGAGATGTGTCCTAGCATACCATAAAAAAACATCTAATTCCAGGAAAAGGGTCTACTAATCCTACAAGTAAATATAATGTTTTATTTTGCTCTAATGTAATGATCTTTTCTCTTAGAAACTCATTTGCTTTTTTATAGCTTACCACTTATTATTTCAATGCATAATCTCAACTATGTAAATCGCATGCAGTAGTGTCTAGCTCTTTGAATGTGAAAGTTCGATAGGGATGTTAAGCCATGTGAACTAGTCCCATGGCTAACCAAAGGGGGGGGGGGTGAATTGGATATTTAAAAACTTCTTTAAATAAAAAGAAAAATCTTTTTATATCTTGCAGTGGAAATAAATTAAATCAATAATAAAAAGATCAATCATAGATTTTACCCAAGCAGTTAATCATAGTAAAATAAAATGCAGAAAATAATCAGAAAGAACACACCAGATTTATAGTAGTTCGGTCCAACCTGACCTGCGTCCACTCCCTAGAGGCACCCTCCCGGTATTGCACTACACCTTTAGTGACTCTCCTTTAGCCCCCACAGCTAGGCGGAGAAGCCCTTACAAAATCACTTCCACCTTCCCCGATGCGACGGAGTTGCCGGGTCCTTCGACACCAAAGAGATCTTCTTCTTTCCAAAACTTCCTTCGAGACGACCCTTGAATCTGATGGTACTTAGGTGCAAGCTATTCAGAGCAACTGTGTGAACCCCCTCACACTCCCTCAAAAATCCCCCTTCCAAGGATCTTCTCCCTCTCAAACTACCTCCTTTTCTCTCTCCCTTTCAAGCTCTCTCTTCAAATTTTCTCCAAAAAAAATGAAGCCTCAATGGCTGCTAAAGACACCTATCAAGTGCCTTGAGAAAGCTTAAAAAGAGAGCTCCAAAAACCCTAAAAAATCAATTCTAGCGGTAAATATTGTCCAAGATGATCGCAGGATCGTCCAGAACGATGTGCTCCAAAAGATAACTTCAAAAAACCCTAAAAATTGAATTCTGTCGCCAAAAATATTCTAGGATGATCACAGGATCGTCCAGGATGATGTATAGAATTTGACCTGATAGTCCAAGACGATCACCTGGATGATATGTTCAAATTTGCACTAATCATCCAGGACGATTATAAGATCATCCACAATGATTAGAATATCAAATTAAGCAGATTTAATTGACTAATCATAGGATTAATTTAGGCAACATTATCATAGATCATCCAGTATGATATAGATCATCCTGGATGATTAGACTAAAAACTAAACTTAAAATCTTGCCTAAATTATTATGGCGGCTAGGGTTTTGAGATCATATTAGATCGTCCAGGATGATATAAATATCATATAGGACGATTAGTTTAATGAACAGATTGTCCTTGACGATCTAAAATTGTCTAGTACGATGTATTCAAAAGTTGAACTTCTGGTTTTGACAGATCTCACTCCCCCTGAGAATGTGTGTACATGATCACAAGCAGGCATACACCCTTACAGGACTTGACTCAAAAAATAAAAAAGTACATCAAATGAGAATTACAAGAATCATACATCATAACCTATTCTACCTGTTCTTAAGCCTTGATTCTTTGTTAGATAGTGCATGTTATTTCCTGAAATATTAGTATACACACAAATAAATATACATTTCAAATATTAGGAGATGTGAGCGATAATATTTATTATTATCAAAATAAGGACTCGTGAACTCGAGTCGTAACAGAAAGCTCTTTCTAAATCAATATACGATGTTTTCAAGGTAACATGCTCAATAATTAAATCAAGATGATTTTTATTTAAGGAATTAAATTTATTTAGTAAAGCCATGTGATTGCTATCTAGAGTGGGATAATCTTTCATTAAAATTTTATGCTCTTTCTATAGATTTAAAAATTCAACTTTCAGAAATTCTCAGCCGCCAGATCAAGTTAGGCAAGTTTTTATTTTTAGATACTTGGTCTGATCGTCCCGGACGATACGTGTATCATCCCAGACGATCCAGTACAATCATGCCTAATTTAATCTGATAATTAAGGAAAGAAATTTATTTTTGGTTTATACGATCATATCGTCCTGGACGATCTTGATCGTCTAGTGCATTTAAGCTGTACGTCCAGAACTATATATAGGACGATTTGCGGCCTTTTTGAACTAATCGTACCGGACGATGATCCTATCGTACGGGACGATCAAGTCATTTTTTGGTCGTCCAGCACAGATTTCTCTGAACGACCCGAACTGTCTTCTGGACGATTTCCCTCAATTTGCACTAATCGTCCCGGACGATCGCAGGATCGTACGGGACGATATGAACAACATTTTCTACTGATCGTCCAGAAGAGCCAGATCGTCCAGGCTGAAACAGCTGAATTTGAACTGATCGTATAGGACGATCTACCAATCGTCCTGGACGATCTTGGCCGACCAGTTGAGATTTAGGGCAAATTTTAAGCCCTCCTTTAAAAGAACTTTTTCCAATTTTTGGAAAAATCTTTTGCTACCTTCCTTCCCTGAGAAACCCTAGAGAGAGAGAGAGTTGGGAGAGAGAGAAGATCTTGTGAGGGGAAGTTAGTGAGGGATTCACTAAGGTTGCTCCAAGCACAGATCAGAGTCGTCTTCTCCGCTCGTCGTCTTTCGTCTAGCCGGTGTTCGTCGTGGGAGGATCATTCGCAAGAAGATCCGGGGTTCTCTGCCCTCTTCAGGTGGAAGCAAAAGGAGTTCGTAGGTTCTCTGCCTGCTTCAGGAGGAAGCGAAAGGAGTTCAAAGGTTCTCTACCTGCTTCAGGAGGAAGCGAAAGGAGGTCGGGTTCTCTACCTCACAGTGTGGTGAAAAGGAGGTTTTTATACAGGCTTCTCCGCCTTGCTGTGGGAGCAAAAGGAGAGACACTTTTGTTTAGTTCAATACCCGGAGGGGAGGCTCCGGGGAGTGGACGTAGGTCAAGTTGACCGAACCACTATAAAATCTGGTTTGCTTTTCTGATTCAATTCTGCACTTTAATTTTTTCTGATATTAACTGTTTGGGTGAATATCTGTGGTTGATCTTTTTATCGTTGTTTTAATTCGTTTCCGCTGCACGTTATAAAAAGATTTTCATAGTTATCATGAAATTTTTAAATAACCAATTCACCCCCCCTCTTGGTTAGCCTCGGGACTAGTTCACTAGGGCTTAACATCCCTATCGAACTTTCAAGTGGTATGAGAGCGGGATTCAAAATTTAGGTTTAAAAACTTTTGAATTTGATCCATGGCTAACTGTAATAATCGTAATACTGCTGAAGGATATTCTATTACAAGACCACCGTTGTTTGATAATATTCCTTTTGATTTTTGGAAAACACGCATGTCTACTTTTCTACAGTCTATTGATTATCGCATGTGGATGTTAGTTAAGGACGGATACGAACCACCTTTTAGACTGATTAACAATGTGAAAACTGAACTACCTTTTACTGATTGGACGTTTGATGATCGTGATTTAGCACAGTTAAATGCAAAATGCTTGAACTGTTTCTTTTGTGCTTTAAAATCCGAAGACTATATGCGTGTTTCTACTTGTATAACGGGAAAGAAAATCTGGGATAGATTATGCATAACATATGAAGGTACAACTGAAGTCAAACAGTCTAGGTTAAACATCTTGTTACATGATTACAAACTTTTTTGCATGAAACCTAGTGAGACTATTTCAGAAATGTACACAAGGTTCACTCAGATTGTTACCTCTTTGCATGTTCTAGGTAGAGAACTTACTAACTACGAAAGAGTGAATAAAATTCTAAGATGTTTGCCTGCTTCTTATGATGCTAAGATTACTGCTATTACTGAATCTAAAGATTTAAACACTTACTCTATTGACAGCTTACTGGGATCACTCATTGCTTATGAGCAAGGGGTGAACCAAAGGCAACTTGATGCAGGTGAACGCAAGAAAGAGAAGACAGTGGCACTAAAGGCCAATGATTCAGATGCTAGCTCTTCCGGGTCTGATAGTGATGATGTTGCCTTAATCACAAGGCAATTCAAAAGCTTTCTAAGGAAGAAACATAAGAACTATCAGAAGTGGAACAAGGGTAAGTCCAATAAAAATTTTAAGAGTTCATCTGAATCTGTTTGTTTTGAATGCAGGAAGCCTGGACACATAAAGGCTGATTGTCCAACACTTAAAGCTCACCCAAGCAAGGAGAAGGGTGAGGAGAAACTAAAGTTCAGAAAGGACAAGAAGCGGATTCAGAAGGCGTTCTGGGCAGACTCTGCATCCGACTCTTCTGAGACTGAAGCTGAAGAGGAGGAAACAAACTTGTGTCTTATGGCTGATGATCACCCTGGTCAGTCGGATCAGGACGAGGTATGTGAGCTTACCTACGATCAATTATTTGAAGTTTCTGAAAGAATTCATACATCGTATAGGAAGCTTAAGAAAACTCATGCTAGTTTGAAATTAGATTACTTAACATTGAAAAAGAGCATGATTCTGTAGTTAAAGATCATTCCACACTTGATTCAAATCACATGTCTTTGCTTGATGAATTCGATGAGTTGAATAAAAAATATTCTGAATTAGTTTCTGAGCATGATTCATTGAAAACAACGCATGTGGACTTAGAAAGAGCTTTTAAAGAATTAGATACAATGGCATGTGAAGTAGAAAGTAGCAAGGGAACCTTGAAATTTGAAATTGCAAGTGTAAAGAAAGAAAATGAGTTTTTGAAAGTAAAGATCAGTGCTTTTGAAAAGAACAAAACACCGCCTACTTTTGAACAGTTTTATGCACCGCCACTTTTTGAAAAATCTGTTGCAAGTTCTTCAAAGCATGTTTCATATACATCTAAGAAGAGGCATTATCATCCACGTAGATTAGTTAACCCTTTTCCTGGTGCTAGATGTTTTTCATGTGGCATGTTAGGACATATTTCTCACACCTGCACTATTCACCGTAGTACACATTGGGTGTGAAAACCCAAACTGCCTGTTTCACAGCACAGCACGCATGCATTGCATTCTTCTTTTCATAAGAAGGAACCCAAACTTGTTTGGGTTCCTAAGACTGACGTTTGATACTTTTGTAGGAGTGCTCTCACACAAGACCTCGTGAGAGCATGTGGTACCTGGACAGCGGATGTTCTAGACATATGACTGGAGATGCAAATCAGTTCATTTCGCTGGAGGCCAAAGCTGGAGGCAAGGTTACACTTGGAGATAACACCACCAGGAAGGTGGTAGGCACAGGTATAATTGGTGATTCAAAGAACTTTATGATTGATAATGTTTTGCTTGTAGATGGTCTGAAACACAACCTGCTGAGCATCAGTCAACTCTGTGACAAGGGATACAGCATCAAATTCCTGCCCACTGGCTGCATTTTAAGCTTAAATGATGAAGTTGTTTTGCAGGGGCAAAGGATCAACAACGTCTACAAGCTGGATGTAAGTAGCATTAAATCTGATAATTCAATTTGCTTAAAAACTGTTGCTGATGAGTCTTGGTTATGGCATAGGAGATTATGTCATGCCAATATGAAAACCCTTAGGAGAGTCACCCAAAAGGACTTAGTTAGAGGTGTGCCCAAGCTTAAGTTCACTAAGGATCACCTGTGTGATGCCTGTCAAATGGGGAAGCAAGTCCAGTCCTCTTTTCACTCTGTTAAGGACATTAGCACCTCTAGACCTTTAGAAGTTCTTCACATGGACCTCTTTGGACCCATTAGCACTGCCAGCTTAGGGGGGAGAGTCTATGGTTTTGTGATTGTAGATGATTATTCGAGGTTCACTTGGGTTAAGTTTTTGTCACATAAATCTGAGTCATTTGATGAGTTTAGATCCTTCTCTACTTGGATTCAGAAGAAGTTAGGATGTGAGATTATTACCATCCATAGTGATCACAGAGGGGAGTTTGAAAATGAAAGATTTGGAAGTTTTTGTGAGGATCATGGGATTAGTCACAATTTTTCAGCTCCTAGGACCCCTCAGCAGAACGGGGTAGTTGAAAGGAAGAACAGGACCTTAGTGGAAGCCGCTAGAGCCATGCTTGCCGAGTATTCACTTCCAAAATACTTTTGGGCTGAAGCGGTGAACACTGCCTGTTATGTGCTGAATAGGGTGAATGTGAGAGTCAAACTGAGCAAGACACCTTATGAGATTATTAAGGGTAGAACTCCAAATCTGTCCCACCTCCATGTCTTTGGCTGTAAGGTTTTCATTCTGAACAATGGGAAGTCACCCTTAGGAAAATTTGACCCCAAATCTGATGAAGGAGTGTTCTTAGGATATTCAAGTGTGGGGAAATCCTTTAGGGTGTTCAATAGGAGGACTTTGGTGGTGGAAGAAACAACCCATGTAGTGTTTGATGAATCTGATCCTAAGGAGTCTAGATCTGAAGTAGAAGATGAAGAGATTATTGAGGTTACCCAGGAGTTGGAAATACAAATTTGGAGGAAAGGGTAGAACCTCAAACAGAGTTGCGTAGAGATTGGAGATATTCTTCGAGTCATCCTAAAGAACTGATCTTAGGAGACCCTTCTGAAGGTGTTAGGACTAGGCATGGACTTAGGAAGAAAGTAAACCATTCTGCCTTTATCTCAATGACTGAACCCACCAACATCAATCAAGCCCTGTCGGATGAATTTTGGATTTTAGCTATGCAGGAAGAATTTAATCAATTTGTAAGGAATGATGTTTGGGAGTTAGTAGAAAGACCTAAAAATCAAAGTATTGTGGGAACCAAGTGGGTCTTTAAGAATAAGATGAATGATTCTGGTGTGGTGGTGAGAAATAAGGCAAGATTGGTGGCTAAGGGGTATAATCAGATAGAAGGGATTGATTTTGAGGAGACTTTTGCCCCTGTAGCTAGATTGGAAGCCATTAGAGTGCTACTAGCCTTTGCCTGTTATAAGGGATTTAAGCTGTTTCAAATGGATGTTAAGAGTGCCTTTTTAAATGGGGTAATTAAAGAAGATGTTTTTGTAGAAAAACCCCCAGGTTTTGAGAGTTCCCAATATCCAAGTCATGTCTATAAATTAAAAAAGGCCTTATATGGATTGAAACAGGCACCCAGAGCTTGGTATGAGAGGCTTAGCACATTCCTGTTAGAAAGAGAGTTTGTTAAGGGGAGCGTAGACACCACCCTTTTTCTGAGGAGATTAGGAGATGACTTACTCATTGTCCAGATCTATGTTGATGATATAATTTTTGGATCTTCTGATAAATACTTATGTGAAGAGTTTTCTAAAATAATGAGTAAAGAGTTTGAGATGAGTATGATGGGAGAATTGTCCTACTTTTTGGGGTTTAGCATAAGGCAAACGGATGATGGAACCTTTCTCAATCAATCAAAATACACTAAGGATATTTTGAAGAAATATGAAATGGACAAAGACAAGCCAATCAATACTCCCATGCCCTCCTCAGTTCAGTTAGATAAGGATTCAAATGGAAAATCTGTTGATCAGAAGAAGTATAGAGGGATAATAGGTTCACTGCTTTACCTGACTGCTAGCCGACCTGATATCATGTTTAGTGTCTGTCTTTGTACTAGGTTTCAGGCTGATCCTAAAGAGTCCCACCTGACTGCTGTTAAGAGAATTCTTAGATATCTTTTAGGAACCCCAAACCTAGGAATTTGGTACCCTAGGCACATCACCTCTTTTGAGATCATTGGATATTCTGATTCTAATTTTGCGGGGTATAGGGTGGATAGGAAGAGTACTTCTGGGACTTGTCAGTTCATAGGACAGTCGTTAGTCTCCTGGTCCAGTAGAAAATAGAACTCAGTTGCACTTTCCACTGCTGAAGCTGAGTACATTGCCTTAGGGAGTTGTGTGGCCCAAGTTCTTTGGTTGAAGCAGCAAGTCTTGGATTTAGGAGTACCTGTTGGCACAATCTCTATTCTGTGTGATAATACTAGTGCCATCTGTATCTCTAAGAATCCAATCCAACATTCTAGGACCAAACACATTGACATTAGGCATCACTTCATTAGGGACCATGTTACAAAAGGGGACATTGAGCTACACCACGTAGCAACTGAAAATCAGCTGGCTGACATATTCACTAAACCACTGGCCTTTGACTCATTCAGCATTTTGAGAACCAGATTAGGAGTGATTGATATAAATGCTTGATTCTGATGACTGCTGATTTATGATTGTTCTGATTGGTATTCTGATTTCTGTTAGTTAGTTTTGGTATTCTGATTTCTGATTTCTGTTAGTTAGTTTTGGTTTGATTATTTGCTTTCAGTTGATTTTATTTCTTCTGCTGATTTCTGTGTTACCCTTATTATTAGTTTGATTTGAGTATTTACTTTGCTATGATTTTCTACCTATTTTTATTTATTTACTGGTTAATATCTTGCACTTACTGTTTTATGCTTTTCAAGATCTGATCACCGCTCACTACTTCTGGTGATCTGAATTTTTGACTGGGAGTTTTTACCTTGTTTTAGTTTGGAAGCTGATAAGCAGTGATTGACTTCGCTGAATCTGTTAAAGGGAAGAAACATTGATAATTATTTCTCTTCCTCTAACTCCTTTACTGGTGTGTAGTTTCTTTTGAATAAAAATCCTTTTCAAAATTAAAATGTTAGTTTTTGAAATAGAGATTATTTTATCTTCCTACAGTAATCTGCCTCATATCAACAGTGTTTTTCAAAGTCTTGAGTCATTAGTTTGATTTTCTAAACCAAGTGATTGCATTTATCATATGTTGTATGTCTTTTATTTTGTGAATCGTTCTTCCTTACTGCGGAGAGTCATCTCCTATGTCTGGAAGATAATCTCACAGCTGAGACTCTTTAATGATTATGAAAAGGAGAAAGCTTATAAAAGATGCGCAGTGCGCCAGATAATTTGAAAAAGAGGCATAAAATGAGCCCAAAACTGAAAAGATGCGAAATTGCCAAATTGAATACATAAAGTGTATCAAAAAATCAAAAGATGCGCAAAGCGCCAACCAATTTGAAAAAGAGGCACAAAATGAGCCCAAAACAAGCTTTCTTCCCTTTTAGATTATTAAATGTCTTAGAAAAATCTGTGCGCCACTTAATATTTTCAAAAGCTTGAGTCATGAAAATCCTGATTTCTAATTTTTTTGCTTTGTAACACTATTATATCAGATATTTTTCTGGAACGAGGCTTGAAAGGATTTCTTTTCAAATCCAATGTCTTTTATTCTGAATCAGATTTTTGTTTTGAAAGAGGTTTGCATCGATAAGGTGCCCGGGGTCGGAGCTACGAACGTTGATTATTTCCAACCTTTTCTGGATTTCAGCGCTGTCAATCGTCCTGTCATTGGTTTCGAATCTAAAGTCAAGGAAAAATTCTAATTTTCTAAGAGCAGCTTAAAAAAAATGCATCTATGTGTTTTTGCGGTCAGTTTTATTCGTCTTTTGTTATTTTGATTTCATGGTTGTGTTTTTTGGATCCTGATCGATCATCTTCATCCTCCATTCTTTTCTGCTTTTGTTCACATCGTCCTGGACGATACACATATCGTCCTGAACGATCTTCTTTGTCTTGGATGATCCAAAATCGTCCTGGACGATTCATTCAAAATCATACCCACTGCTCCTGCTGCTGAAACTACCCCAATTATTGGTGATCGTCCTGGACGATCCCTTACATCGTCCTGGGCGATATGATCCATATCTTCCTGATCTGATCAAACGGCTGACATTGCACCATTATTGCCCATCGTCCTGGACGATCCCACCTCATCGTCCTGGACGATTTACGTGTCAGCCGCTGGACGATTGGAATTCGGCCCGTCCGACATATTTATTGCATATCGTCCTGGACGATCCACCTAATCGTCCTGGATGATACTTTTCGTCAACGGTCGTCCAGCCTGACTCCTCGGGATGATCGCCTGTGTCTAATCGTCCTGGACGATCTCTGATCTTCCTGGACGATCGGACCGCCTTTTTGACCAATCGTCCAGAACGTCATAAATGACCACATTGTCCCGGACGATCCCGTGATCGTACGGGACGATTAGTCCATTTTCTATTTAAACAGCAGTTTTCTTCATGTTTTTCACATCGTTTTCCTCCACTTTCCTTCTCCTTTCCTCCTCTTTGGGTTCCTAATGGCTGGTGGCAAAAGATCTCGTCAAAAGGGGGCCAGTTCGTCCTGGGGACATGTCGATCCTCGCTTCCCGAATGCCGCCGATCAGGCGGCTTTCAAATGCTATCGTAATGTGGGTATCACGCACTCCAAGATTGTCAATCCCCGCACCTCTCACGTATCCCATCTTAGATTTGTTCGCACACACCTCCCTCATCTTCATTCTGACCTTAGCCTTTCCCTTCAATCTGGAACTCCTTCGAATCTTCTTTGCCAACTTGCGCATTTCCGCGGACTATTCCACTCTTCGCTCCTACGTAAATCAACGCCCCGTGGAACTCACGACCCACGATTTTCATAATATCCTCAACTTGTCTGTCACTGGCGACAAAATTCACTCGATCATCACCGATCCTGACTATGATTGGAGTGTCGCCAATCACTTCCTTCGCAATACCAACGCACCCTATCACGATAATGCTTGCACTTCCCTTCTCAAGGACGCCCGGACCATTCAGTACGTCCTTCGTTCCTCCGTCATTTCAAAGGCGGGCGATCGGATTCACATTACCCCGCTCCTGTCCTTGACCACCTACTACATCATGGCCCGTCGAGAATTTAATGCCTCTGATCTGATCATCTGATACATAGAACATCTCACCACCATTAGAGATTCGGGCCACAGGCGTCGCCCAAATCTAGCTTTAGGTCATCTTATTCACTATGCCTTAGAGACAAAATATGACCTTCAGTATCTTGTCCCTCCTGATGTCCCTCCTTCCTTCTTCACAAATAACTCATTTCACGTCCTACACAGCACCCGCCTACATCCGGAGCCTGCCCCGGATGTTGAGGAAGAAGAGGAAGAGGCTGCTCCAGTTCCTGCTGCACCAGAGGCACCTGCACCCCTTCGCATTGCCTCTCCCCTTGACCACCTGGTGCAGCGCTTCGACTAGTGGGAGGCCCATTTTGACTCCTACGTGGTTACCCAGGAGCAGCAGCACAACGAGGACCTCCAACGCTTCGCGGACTATGCTGCGCAGCAGCAGCAGCAGCAGCATGACCAGGACATGGCCTGGTTTGGAGCTCACTTTCAGGCCATTCACCATTACTTCTACCCTCCACCGCCACCTCCTTCTTCCGATTAGGATCTGCCTCAGTTTTAGTTTTCTGTCGTGTTGTTGTTCTATTTATGTTTTATTTTCGTGTTATATTTTTCGCTCCTCCTTTTTGTGATGTCAAAAGGGGGAGTCAGTTGTAGTCGTGTCTATTTCTATTTTCTGAGTCATGTTTCCTGTATTATTTTAGCTGTTAAATGAAAATTTAAAAAAATGTTTGTTTGTTTGATCTCCTAGTTAATTTTTATTTTCAGACTACTTTACAAATATTTGCCATCATCAAAAAGGGGGAGATTGTTGCAAATCTGGTTTTGATGATGACAAACATGTTTCCAGTGTGTTTTGCTTAGCTAATCTGTTTCAGGCACAAAGACCGCGAGCCACTCAAGCCAACTCAAGATTGGGTCCAAGTGTGTCAAATGTATGAATTTTTCTTTTTATTGAGTCAATTGTATTGTAACTGATTCCCTAGCTAAGTAACCTTGCACACACACACTCAGGGAGAGAGATTGAGTGAGTTAGAGTTTCTGTTAAAAATTTTGTTCAGATCGTCCTGGACGATCTCCACATCGTCCTGGACGATTCAGTTAAAATAGAAACCCTAATTAGGGAGACTAAGTTAAGAGGGTCTGATTGAGCCGATCGTCCTGGACGATCTCCGGATCGTACGGGACGATATGCCCAAATCAGAAATTCTCAGCCGCCAGATCAAGTTAGGCAAGTTTTTATTTTTAGATACTTGGTCTGATCGTCCCGGATGATACGTGTATCATCCCAGGACGATCCAGTACAATCATGCCTAATTTATCTGGTAATTAAGGAAAGCAATTTATTTTTGGTTGATACGATCATATCGTCCTGGACGATCTCAGGATCATCCCGGACGATCTTGATCGTCTAGTGCATTTAACCTGTACGTCCAGAACTATGTATAGGATGATTTGGAGCCTTTTTGAACTAATCGTACCGGACGATGATCCTATCGTACGGGACGATCAGTCATTTTTTGGTCGTCCAGCACAGATTTCTCTGGACGACCCGAACTGTCTTCTGGATGATTTCCCTCAATTTGCACTAATCGTCCCGGACGATCGCAGGATCCTACGGGACGATATGAACAACTTTTTCTACTGATCGTCCAGAAGAGCCAGATCGTTCAGGCTGAAATAGCTAAATTGAACTGATCGTACAGGACGATCTACCAATCGACCTGGACGATCTTGGCCGAACCAGTTGAGATTTAGGGCAAATTTAAGCCCTCCTTTAAAAAGAACTTTTTCCAAATTTTGGAAAAATCTTCTGCTTGCCTTCCTTCCTGAGAAACCCTAGAGAGAGAGAGAGTTGGGAGAGAGAGAGAAGATCTTGTGAGGGGGAGTTAGTGAGGGATTCACTAAGGTTGCTCCGAGCACGGATCAGAGTCGTCTTCTCCGCTCGTCGTCTTTCGTCTAGCCGTTGTTCGTCGTGGGAGGATCGTTCGCAAGAAGATCCGGGTTCTCTGCCGCTTCAGGTGGAAGCAAAAGGAGTTCGTAGGTTCTCTGCCTGCTTCATGAGGAAGCGAAAGAGTTCGAAGGTTCTGCCTGCTTCAGGAGGAAGCGAAAGGAGGTCGGGTTCTCTGCCTCTCCGTGTGGTGAAAAGGAGGTTTTTGTACAGGCTTCTCCGCCTTGCTGTGGGAGGCAAAAGGAGAGATACTTTTGTTTAGTGCAATACCCGAGGGGAGGCTCCGGGGAGTGGACGTAGGTCAAGTTGACCGAACCACTATAAAATCTGGTTTACTTTTCTGATTCAATTCTACACTTTAATTTTTTCTGATATTAACTGCTTGGGTGAATATCTGTGGTTGATCTTTTTATCGTTGTTTTAATTCGTTTCTGCTGCACGTTATAAGAAGATTTTCATAGTTATCGTGAAATTTTTAAATAACCAATTCACCCCCCCCTATGGTTAGCCTCGGGACTAGTTCACTAGGGCTTAACATCCCTATCGAACTTTCAAATATCGGCCTGGCCGA